>CATIXQ010000005.1:15067035-15092286 GCA_949711755.1 Leptidea juvernica | reverse complement strand
TAACATCTTATGTCTCAAGGTGACGAGCGCAATTGTAGTGCCGCTCAATATTTTTGGGTTTTTTGAGAATCCTGAGCGGCACTGCATTGTAATGGGCATGGCGTATCATTTACCATCAGCTGAACGTCCTGCTCGTCTCGTCTCTTATTATCATAAAAAAAAAAGAAACGCAAGAACATGTGCTTATGGATTGCAGGAGTGTTTCCGAACAACGGGCACAAATCCTCTAAGTGAGTAAACAGCCCAGCTAAACTAACTAATAAACTATCCCTCTAAGCCAATTGCCTAAGTATCCACAAGAATGTTACGATAAAAAAGGGGTATGAAGTATTGCGCCTTGTGGACTGGATAGCACTTTTCGTCGTATTTTCCCTGCATCAGACAACTTTCGCTAAGAATTTGTTTTGATTTTGAAAGCGTACGATTACTTATATTCTAATTAAGTTCTAGTGACTTCAATTGAAGTATAAGTGTGATAATATAAGGTGTAATACCGACAGTTAAACTGTGGCTAGGTAGATAATAATATGTACTTTGCGTTGTGTGAAAATACCAACAGGAAACACTTACAATTCTGAAGAATACTTCAAGAATCCTGAGCGGCACTGCATTGTAATAGGAAGGGCGTATCAATTACCGTCAGCTGAACGTCCAGATCGTCTTGTCCCTTATTTTCATAAAAAAAACTTACCAATAAGACTTCTATCCCAGTTGAAACATTAGCTGATGTTCTAATCATCTTTTAGGGAACCCGAATTATGGAAAATATATCGATCAACACGAAAGTATGAAACGTGAAAGTATGTTTTAATATCAATATGTACCTCCATATATTCAAGCAAAATACAAGACCATGTCCACGACACATCCTTATGCCATTTTTTAAAACTTCAGAACAATATTCTCATGAAAACAAAACTACGTTTAAGCTAACCGACTTCAAAAACTGAAAAGTATCAAATAACTAAAAATTTAATTTAATACACCTTGCTATTATTTATATGTGCTACCCATTGATAGGTTTTAAGTCGGTACCAAGCCAAATGTGATAGTCGGTTTATTTAAACGTAGTTTTAATTTTTACTTTTTAGTGTCTCTTAATATAATAATCAACCTGAATGAAAACTCCTAAAAAAGCCGTACACATAAAACAATTATATCATCGAGGTAAACAAAAAAAATTATAAAAAATGTGCAATAAATGAAAACTACTGGGCTAAAATATGTTAAATTTTTATTGGACTAAATGGCATCTATTATGTATCCAACGAAAAAATTACGTGAATCATAAATCTCAGAGTAATCGGTGTACATACATAAAAAATACCGATCGAATTGATAAATTCCTCCTTTTTGAAGTCTGTTAAAAATTAAACTTGAACTTTGATTAATTCACATAATATGGGAACTTGCCTTACGATCTACTTTTCTTATCATAAAAGCTGTATTAAGAAGGAAGCGAGAGAAATAAATCTTTTATAAATGAATTGAATATTAAAATAATCTACATGTAATATATTCTTGAAGCGAATGATGAACTCATATTGCGGAAATGTTTAACGCAGTCGTTCCGCATCAAAAAACTCGTGAATCGTCCCCAAGTTATATAAATTATACCCCACATTTAACACACATATGAGCTGAATTTCTTGGGAATTTCCATGATGAAACGAAAAGTTTATAAATTTTCAGAGACTTTTGGCTTCAGAAATTAATATTTTTTAAAGTGAAACTTTCATTGCATCGTCTCAAACTTTTTCGTCTGTGTGTTGCATGTCGCGTGACGTTCAGGCGGCGCCTATAGTTCGAAGCAGCTAACCGTCTAGTGTATAGACTATTACTCATTTGTGCCAGTGCTCCACGCTATTTTGTTTGTTTTTGTCTTTTTTTTTAATGTTAATAATATTATTCCAAAAATTTTTAGTAAAATGTCTATAATGTGACAAAAAGTTTCACTTTTACTGTGGTTTCATAAATCCTTTTTTTAAATAATATTGACATACTTTTACACAAATTATCTTGCCCCAAACTAGGCACAGGCTGTGCAAGATAACGATATAATATTTAATACGTTACATCTACTTATACATTCAGTATTACATACTATAAGCATCCATGGCTCGGAAACAAACATCCATATGCATTCTATAAATGTTTACCAGAATTCGAACCCGGGCTCTCTAGCACAGTCGGCAGGGTCACTAACCACTGGCTAAATGTGTCTTGATAATATAATTATGTGACTGTTTGACAGTGACGTTTGGAAGTCGGTGGAATGTTTGAACCCAAACAGCCCTTCTTAAGGCCCAGTTTTTAAGTGCCACTCAGGATTCTTGAAAAACCCAAGAACTCTGAGCGGCACTACAACTGCGCTCGTCACCTTGAGACAAAAGATGTTAAGTCTCATCTGCCCAGTAATTTCACTGGCTACGGCGCCCTTCACACTAATACACATTTATGCTTACACATCATTGCTTCACGGCAGAAATAGACGCTGTTGTGGTATTCATAATCTAGCCGGCTACCTGAGCAAAGGATCCTACCACTGGTGTCTCTGCTCAGTCCATTACTAATAAAATAAATTGAACTTCCTGCTTTCTTAGCATTACATTTCTATAGCATTATTTATTCTTACGAAATGTATCCAACATAAAATTGATCAAGAGAGAATCCTCTAAGTAAAACTTATGAATCGTGGCCTCATTGTTTATTTACTTCCCAAGTTGGAGCTTGTAATAAAAGTTCTCCTGGGAAATAAACTATTGTGTTTAGTCTGGTTCTTGATCAGTCAAGTAAAGTTCGCTACTTCTGAATACAATGTTTAAGGTAATATATTCAAGTTAATTGCAGACTAAGCACTTAAAAAATAATATTTTTATAAAAACTAGCTGAACCGACAGACGTTGTTCTGTACATAATAAATAAAATACTGTTCTTAAATTTGTCAATAATATTTCGTAACATCAAGAATTATATCGTAAGACACGCTGCCTGTTGTTATAATGAAATTGTTTCACAGCAGAATTACTGTCAAACCGTGCATCAGAAAATTCGATCATTGAAAATATGTCCATACAAAACAAATATTGCAAATAAAAATAATTATGGGTCCCAAATCGAAACAGGAACTATCCTATCTCTCAAGTTGGATTAAATTGTACTCCATAAAGTAATCCCCATTAAAATCCGTTCATTAGTTTATTTATAATATATAATAAGATTAAGTTCTAAAACAAATTGAGTTCCACTTGGGAATACGAGTATGCCTCGTGTTACCCTTCGTATTCGTCAAAAACAAAATATTTAAATGTATCTGAAAGCTGGGTGGAACTCTATAGCCTGAAATAAAATACTTATATAACATTTAAATAGGCGATGGAAGTTTGATAGGAGAGTTTAGTATATTTATATATCAATATTACTAGACTATTTTTATGTGTATCACGCTTGATATCTTTTCTATGATCTCTATACTATTTACATTAAGATTTATATACTAAATCATACTTGGTTAGCCAAAAGTTTCCATGACTAATACTCTAAAAATAACTCATAAATATATAATCTACACGAGAGTTATTAACTCACTATAATGGGCTATAAAGTATGGAAATGTATTTAGTACCATTAATATATTTTAATTAAGGCGGCGTGCTCAATTCAACATTGATAACGCTACAAGTAGTAATGGTAGCCGTCTGTAACCGTGGCTACACCGTTTTATTCCTCATAATAACATATTAGGGTGAACCCTCGGGCGCGTCGTTACTACGTAGCATATTGGTTCCCCGAGCAAATAAAACTCCGTTTCCAAACCACTGCACGACACACCCGTAACTTTTTACATTCAAATTATAATGGCTTTATTACAATACAAAACTGCGACATTTAACGACTTGTGTCATTTTTCTTTTTATATTCTCATACTTTCTTGTATATGCATATAATGAGTTAATAAGTAGTTTTACTCAATATTTTTGGCTTTTGCTGGCTTGTAATCAACGAGAATAAATTACTATAACGATATTTTATGATCTTGCCTTACTTTTAAAACTTAAATTGAATCTCGTATTAAAAGGATCAAAGTAAATACCAAATAAGTGTTTTTTTTATGAAAATAAGGGACGAGACGAGCAGGACATTCAGAGGATGGTAATTGATACGCCCAACCTATTGCAATGCAGTGCCGCTTACGATTCTTGAAAAACCTCAAATTCTGAGCGGCACTACAATTGCGTTCGCATCTCATTTGCCCAATAATTTCAACAAACACAGCAATGTTTACAGATTACTGCTTCACGGCAGAAATAGGCACCGTTGTGGTACCCATAATCTAGCTGGCGTTCTTTGCAAAGTAGCCTACCACCACTGGTATTACTTTTTTTTTATGGAATAGGAGGACAAACGTGCGTACGGGTCACCTGGTGTTAAGTGATCACCGCCGCCCACATTCTCTTGCAACACCAGATGAAGCACAAGAGCGTTGCCGGCCTTTAAGGAAGGTGTACGCACTTTTTTTGAAGGTACCCACGTCGTATCGTCCCGGAAACACCGCACAGGAAGCTCATTCCACAACTGGTGACCCTCTAGGTATACCAAAAGTTGGCGGCTAATTATGCTCTCCATGATTTTGGAGAGCAGGGAGATAGCAATAGGCCTGTTGTTTGCTGGTCTCCTTTTTTTTGGATCGGATTGACAAGGCCGCTCGACTTCCTGACGTCCAACGAAAACAGAGCTCGCCAAACAGTTTTCTGTCTGAACTGTACTTTAGGCATCGAGCTCTGACACCGCGGAATGGTCGGCGGTGTTTTTCCGTTATCGTCAAGAGTCGAGTTGGAGGCGAAAAGAGCGCACAGGAAATCGGCTTTCTGTTTTGCCGTATGGGCCAGGGTGTCATTCCTCATGTGCAACGACGGCATGGACGGCTGGTTGAAGTTACCAAGAGCAGCTTTCGACAACGACCAAAACTTGCGTGTTCCGGTCAGGTAACTGGAAAGCTACTCTCCGATTTTGACGACGTGCCTTGCCCCAAGGGTAGGATGCAAAAAAGGAACGCAACCTATCCCAATCTGCTGACTTGTAGTGCCAAACGCGGCGGGTCGCTGGTGGTCTGCGGCGTTGGCGTCGGATGGGCACTACACTCCTGACCAGGCAATGGTCGGACGTTTCGAGAGGGGCGTCGACAAACACCTGGTAACCTTCGGGATGTGTAGTCAGCAGAAGATCTAATAAGGACGGCATGTGGCTTTCCACATCCGGGAGCCACGTTGGCGACTCAACCAATTGGGACAGACCATACGCCAATGCAAAATTATGCACAGATCACCCTGCGTAGTCTGTGGTGCGTGATCCAAGCCATTCGTCATTGTGCCCGTTGAAATCACCCAAGACTACGGTTTCTGCGGAGGGGATCTGTGCAAGCACGTCGTCAATTACCGTTTGAACGCAGCCCATGAGGTGATCGGTTTTTGCGTTACCACTATGGGACCTGTAGACGCACGCATAGATGCGGATGCTGTCCACTAAATCTACGCGGAGCCAGAGAGTAGACAGGTCCCTACCCTCAAAATTGCCGAGACGGCGACAGCTGATATCCTCCCTAACGTACACACATACTCCGGTATTAGGCAAAAATTGTGCTCAATTTTGTACCCGGGGTACGATAAATATGACGTATCGCTAGGTCGAGATTTTGGTCTCCGTAAGGAAACACAAGGACGGCTGCGCCGTCTCAAGGTGGACGTCGTTTAAGTTGGAGTGAATTCCCCTGATGTTACAAAAGTCCACATTAAGCGTGGAGCGGGGTGCCGTGGTGTTACTGCCTCGTTTGTCCTTGGTCATGCGCGTTACTGTGCCCTCCCGAGAATACGAGGGGCAGCCCGAGCGCGAATGGTCGGGGAGGGATTCTCCGGCTCTACAGGAGCCGGTACCCTCCTTTTGGTAATTTATATTTTGATACCGCTCTCATATTTTTTGTTGGGGGGAAGGGGAGGGGGGGGGACTGGCCTCCGGTCCTCTACACTAACCTATGCGAAACATAGCGGCACTAGGCCGCTACTTCACGCTGGTATTCTGTGCGAGTGTGGTAAGTAACCCGGACGAGTCTGGCCCGATTGTGCTGACGTCTAAAGACGGTAGCGTGACTCTCCCACTTTCAATAAGCCCGTAGTCGCCTCTTACGACACCCTAGGGCCTGGGACTACCCTATTCTTTTTACGCCCCGGGGAAGCACAGGGCAATTAAAACACGTTCTATTTTCAAAGTAAGGTACATGATTTATTTTCGCATAACTTATTTGTTCTAGATTTCTTTATTCAAATGCGTCTACACTGTTGAAGGTTAGTAGTCAGCGGAGTAAATTTAGCGCAGGAAACAGTAGTGTCGATCTATTGATGTTTCATATTCGGGTGTTTCAAATGCCTCCCTTGCTTAAAATAGAGTGTATTTTGACCTTAATTAGGTGTTGAATAAAGTCGTACCCTTCATGATGTAACATATGATCTAGATCTGATACTTCTCTTCGGTTGAAGGTCTGCAGCACTTCTTTCTTCGGTTTCTGGTGAAGCGCTGCGCTCGTAGTTGGTGATGGATCTTGTTTAATTTGATATTAAATAAAAATATTGAAAAATGAATAAACATTTTCTATAAATTACATTAACATAGAAATTTATATGAACAATAAATTCGATGTGCTCAACTTTCAAACAAAAAATGTGTTGCTGTGTATTCAAATGCTTATGTCAAAGTCAAAGTTAAATAATATTTATTCAAATAGGCTTAGAATAAGCGCTTTTGAATCGTCACTATAATTATTCTATTAAATTACTAAATCTACCATATTATTATGTTACTAAAAAGTAGAGTACATGAAAAGAACATACAAGTAACTCACAGGCTACAGTTAATTGAAAAAGAGAAGAAAATCTGTTTTTTCTTGTAATAGAATTATCTTACGGAACAAGATGTCCCACTTGGTGTTATTTAGATGTCCAAAGCATAGCAAAATAGTCGTAATTCATTATATAACTTAAAGTACCGCAATAAAAATTCCTTAATCACATTTAAGTTTACCTATCGCAGTGAAATTACAGGTGAAACGTCTCTTGTCTCTTGCCTATTTAATTCGGTGTAATTCTGCCCTGAACGTACACTTAACCTAATATTGTACATTCTACTGATGCTATCTAACAATTGATTAATTATCGGAGTAAGTTTAAGTAATTTGTATGAAAATGTTTTGGATTAATATTGACAATCAATTTGCACTTATTGTAAACTTGTTCGAATTTATTTCTATGAATCAGCTTGATTGTTTGGCGTTGCGTAGAGACGTCGCTTCATTGCGTGTCGTCTATTTTCCCTGACTCCTGTTGCCGAATTCAAACGTCGCACCACACGAATTAAGATATCATTCTCGCCATCTGGATGTGTGGTTTTCCTTCGCAGTAACATTTTTAATTGACATTTCTTTAAACTGTGAAAAGATCTCGTATGATTCCTCTGGAATGACAAAAGGCTCTGTCCTTCTCTTCAATACTAATAGTAGTTTGGCTACCCAAGTTTATAATACAGGTCACTATAGAATTGTTAGGGGAAGTCAAAATAGGTGTTCATATCTCCAGGGATAAGATCACTGAAGTATGAATTTCATGAAAAACATCAAAATAAAAACCTCTTTCAGTTTCATTATATGTAAATGATTGTTATCTGATAGATATATTTTGAAGTAAACACTGACTAGGATAAATTTTTATATGGAAGAAAAGTTCATCATTTCATTAGTTTAATATCATTTTATACTGCTGCTGAGACCTTTCGCACCCTTGCCCACTTAAGCTACTAAATCACACACTACGTCTATTTTTAGACAGACATCCAGACTGTTAGACAGAAATGCTATTCGGGGTCTCTCCCTCGTAAAGTTTCCGGGTGTACGGACGCGGTAATGAGGATGAGTTACGAACGTTACGAGTGCCCACAGGCCGAGCTCCCCTTGTTTCTAACAACTATGCAACTGTTTGAAGTTATAACACTTACTTAGTCCCGACGCACACAGAAAAACATGCATTCTAACTTCATAACGAGTTCCATTAACATCATAGAAATTTGACTGTTGCTGTATTGACGTAGTAATGTAGAGTGTACAATATTCTTTACACAATAAATCTGTATTTTTGATAGTTGTGCGAGTAGTTTCTCGTCCGACATATTATCTAATGTATATTCAGTATTTGAATTCATATGAGCGTTTTTTCGACGCCAAATTAGTTGGGAAGCGCTCTTGTGTTTCCTCTGGTACTAGTAGAGAGTTTGAGATGGATTGATTAATCCCATATAATCAGGTGATCCCTATCTATGCTTCTTTGTTCTCTTCCATATATAAATTGTTTGAAATTTTTGGACGAGACATTAAATACTAAAAAATACACTGGGCACCAAAAAACGGTTATAAAACCGCGATATCTCAGAAATAAGTTGATGTAGAGGGATCTATACATATAGCACATTTGGTTAACGCGTATATTCAAGACGTCGGTATCACCCGCATGAAGTGGCCAGCTTAGCCGCAGCCCAGACTTAAATCCCATAGAACATTTATGGGACGAGCTCGGGAGACGCTCTCCAGCTGCAGCTAACTTACGTGAGTTAAGAAGTGCACTAGTAGAAGAATGAAATTTGATCCACATCGTCTTAATGAAGTGATACGGGCTCGGTGAGGAAATACAAGATATTAAATTTACAGAAAAGCTTTCATTTTGCAGATTAACTGTGTTTTATATTTTTGTTGTCAAAAGTTAGAAGTGTTTCTTTTGTATTTTTTAGCACTTAAATAAAATTATGCAGTTTACAAACGTGTTATGTAATTTGTTTTTTGTATAAGTCATGAGTCATCTATAACACATCATTTTAATTAAAAATTTATTCTAATAAATTATATTTTTTATAAACGATCTAGTGATCAATGATCAAGATATATTACATGATTCCCAAGCTCTATAAATCTGTACAAAAACTTCGTTTTAAGACAGCATTGTTTATTTGGGATATAGACGACCCGTATAGCCGAATGACGTGTCTCAGTGTATCAGTGACCCTGATAACTAAGCTAGAGGTCCCGGGTTCCAATCCCGGTAGGTTCAATCATTTATATGATGAATATGGATGTTTGTTTCCGAGTCATGGATGTTTATATGTGTTTATGTATGTTTAAGTAAGTATATTGTATTAAATATATCGTTGTCTTGTACCTATAGCACAGGCTATGCCTAGGTTGGGGCAAGATAATTTGTGTAAAAGTTTATCAATATTATTATTATTATTCTCTTTATTACAATTTAATCTTATTTTCTACATTTATATATAACGTATTTATAAAAAACAATATTACAATTACGCTGCTCTGACATTGATATGTTGGATATGCAATCGACGTTTACGTTTATAAGTGACGCGCATGGGTTAGCTCACTGTGTTTGTACAATATCAGCCTCACGCACTATTGTATAATGTGAAATCCTTTATGATGTATCATGGTCTGACCATTTACCTATACGGTTGTGCTGTAAGTTTGACATGAATATTCCGCCACTCAAAATCGTTATGAGTGATAATTATGCGCTTAATAAAATACATTGGGGCAATAGATCTTTACAGCAAATTAAATCATATACTGAATTTTGTGAAAGTAAATTAAAAAATACGGAATTAAAACTTGATTGTCAAAATTGTAGCTCGTATTGTTTAAGTAAAACGCATTTAACTCTTATTATATCAGAACATAATAGAATAATTAACATTTTGCAGCGAGGCGCCATATATACATATATTAGTAAGAAACAAAAAAGGAATAAGTGTATTTTTAAGTGGAATATTCATGTCAAGAAATACCATGGAGGCAAGGACGTATTTTAAATTATTGGTTATAGCTAATAAGCCTCGTAATGGTACATTATATGGAATTGATGCGGTCGTAAAGGAATAGAATGGGTCAAGAACAATTCAAATATGATTTATTGGCTAAATATCACACTAATAAAAATTTTGTTAAATTTTGGCGTATCACAAATTCTTGTAAAGGGCCTAGCTCAATCCATACTACTATTGGTTGTGAAAATGATTGTACGAATATCGCGAATAACTTTAAAATGCATCTTCATGTTGATTCTTTAGCGGTGAACAATGTATATTATGAAACTGATTTTTGTAAGCAGGTAGATTTTGTAAAGAAGGATTCTGATGTAGTTAGATCTTTTAAAAGTGTTAAAAGAGGTAAATCCCTTACATATGATGTCGATCTTTTTTAATTAATACGCTTATATTAGCTTCTGCTGTAGGTATGCCTGTTTCAGGGGCGTGCATTAAATATAGGCAAACAGGCAGATACAAATAATATTACTTGAGATATCTGGATGGTGAAAATTTTGTTCGATCGCTATTTCTTTACAATACCTACAAGTAACAACACGAAGAACACCGCAAAAACAGTGGTAAGCGAATTAATATCATTATTACCTACTAAATATAAGACCGACTTACAATATGTAGAAAAATATATTAGTTTTGAATGATCAGCAGACCGATTGTCCTGTGTAATTTGTATTTTGAGTTTATAAGTTTGAAAATTATATGGATTGAGATTAAAGTTGTTTTTGAACAAATATTTCAAATACATAATATTATTACAATAATTAAAGTTCACATTGGATCATGGATGAGAGACATCTACTGCCTCCACTGGTGACTTAAAAAATATGAAAGTACACAATACAATATCACGTCATTATAATATTATTAGTGATCGTGAAATCGATGTTAAATTTATGCAACATCATAAATGCATGGTAAATCTACACAGTGATTGCAATTTGTGTCTTTACCGCTAGAGGGCGGTAAAAATGAAAATATCTATATCATAGTTAATTTTAATAACAAAATAATTTAAACTACGAAAAACTACGCGTACCTATTATAGTTATGGAGCTACAATAGGAAAACTAATTAACATATTCTGAAGCTAATAAAAAAGCGGACTCTATGTCATTTTTGAAGAGTTTAATTTAAATCATATCAATATATAATTATTTTGTAGAAAATATACGATGAATAATTAATTAAATTAAAATTGTGCTGTGAAATACCCAAATTTCTAACTACATAATTTCATATTATTATGTACTTGTACCTATCTACAGTGGTAAAGACTTAAATATTAGGTTGACCAATTAATGGTCCCGAAACTATACGCGTAACACAAATAACTTCAATATTTTGACCTCAAAAACTAGTGCTGTCAGACTAAGCCCAACTACAACTAGGTAGTTTGATCTTCATGCCTACCTTGCTGGAAAACCAATGCACGCCCCTGGTCTGTTTGTAACCGAATCCATTGGATTTGATTTTGTTTAGTACCTACCTGTTCAAAGACAATCGTTCTTGAGGAGTAAACTCCAGTCGTGCGTCGGAGCTGACACATACACTTTTTATTATTAGCCAGAGGCTGAGCTTAGCTTATAAAGACTAAAATAAAGACGACAAAATATCAGCCCAAGTAATTAACAGAAAAAATACGAGTTCGGCTTTTAAAAACAGTAATGTAAACAGCTCAACACTCATACCTATAATGGAGTCTCGTTAAAAGTGATGAGGAAAGTCCGCGTTACATTATCCGATAAATGACGTGTTCCGAAGTAGAGCTACCCCACTGTTAATGTTATTATTATGAGTTATATGACATCCGACGTGTTAGCTTATGTTTTTAAAACATACTGAAATGAGCTATGTTAGGAAGAAAATAATTGAATGTGTAACCATATAATGGCTGGAATGCATTTGGTATCGAATCATCTTAATACTGGTGGTAAGTGGGAGGGTCCTTTGTACAGGATACCGGCTAGATTATGGGTACCACAACGGCGCCTATTTCTGTCGTGAAACAGTAATGTGTAAGCATTGCTGTGTTTCATTCTGAAGGGCGCCGTAGCTTTTGACATTACTTGAAAAATTAAACTTAACATCTTATGTCTCAAGGTGACGAGCACAATTGTAGTGCCACGCAGAACTTTTGCGGTTTTTCAAGAATCCTGAGCGGCACTGCATTTTAATGGACAGGGCGTATCAATTACCATCAGCTGAACGTCCTGCTCCTCTCGTTTGATTACGACTTTCTACGTGATATTTTTTTGTTATAAAATACCACACCAAACGTGGTTATGCTTTTTCTTTCACTTAACTTTGCAAATATTAAAATTTAAAACAGTTAAGAGGAGTAACCTAATGCAAGACTAGTTTAAACTTTCTTCATGAGTCTAGCTATATGGCTATCAAAAACAAAAACAATTATTCAAATCCGGTAACATCCAGAGAATAGGGCGTTCATAAAAAAACACATAATCAAAAGTTTTCGGCTTTAAAGCATTAGTATACCAATAATATGGGACACGAATATCTTTTTTTTTATTTATTGTTCAAAATGTACAAGAAACAAACTACAAAAATATTTAAGCCATCCTCATCCTCATGAAACTTAAGTGTTTAAAAATAATTTGTTATGTTTTCAAGTGATAAATTTCAAATCACTTCTGGGATAAATTACACAAATAAAATTTATGAACAATGCGGGTCTCCAATCCGCGACCTCTCGCGTTCCGTGCGAGCGCTCTGAGAGTTGTACAAGACATACAAGATTTATCAAAGAAACGTCACTTGAATGGTTGGCTCAGTTGGAAGAGCGCTCGCACGGAACGCGAAAGGTCACGCGTTCGAGTCCCGCATCGATCGTAAATTTTGTTATCAAATTTTATGTGTTTTTGTGAGGAATAGCGAGTTCGCTTATTCTACACTTATAATATGTTAATATTTATTCTTTATTATTCTAAATATATCAAAATAAAGTAGAAAAAATTGTAAAAAATAACATAATAATATCTAAGTTTATGAATATAATTTTATGTAACACTCTATTATATTAAGGTCTAGGCAATGACTCGTAGTTCTACAAAGCTTTACAAAACCTTAATCATTTGTCAAATCAACAGAAATATATGCGTGAGAACTAACAGATTGATGGTGCGTCCTTGATTGAATTACATTTCGTATAACCTGACGAGGGTCTAATATTACAAGCGGGTGTGGATCAAACAGGAATAATATTGAACCACTAACAGACTCAAATTCACTTACACGCATACAGTCACTGCAAATTTTGCAATATACTAAAATGTTCTACGACAAATTTTCAATGCTATAACCTTCTATTTTAAGTATAATCATAAAATTATAAGACCGTAGCTGGAAACGGTGCGCTCAGACTATTTTTGAATCGTTGTTCTTGTCAACAACAAAAACGCAACAGTGGGAGGCACACACAGGATACCTAGATAATGGGTACCACAACGGCGCCTATTTCTGCCGTGAAGCAGTATTGTGTAAGCATTATTATCTTTATATTTCGGTCTGAAAGTTGTGAAATTACGGGGCAGATAAGACACTCAAGGTGACGAACGCAATTTTAAATCCGCTGAGAATTTTTGGGTTTTTCAAGAATCCTTAATGGCAATGGCATTGTAATGGGCAGGGCGTATCAATCACCATCAGCTGAACGAAACTGCAAAACTCGTTCCTTACTATCATAAACAAGCAAGTTATTGTTTGCTAATTTTATCCGTCTGTGAACTGTCTGTTTAAATCCACAACTTATTTACACTTCATTGATATTATTCGATTTGGAAAAGTTATACATGGTAGTTCCATTGCGAGGTATATTTTCAAATTATCATGCTAGCGGCAATCGAGGCAAAAATAAATTAATTCTGATGACCGCAACGTAATAATGGCACCATAATAATTTTAATATAGCTTTATTTCAGTAGCACTATAACCCAATGAAATTGCTTTGTTTAATCGCGATGTAATCATTCAAGTAATAACTAAACCTACGTTATGAAATAACATTACCTTTTCATCATTACTGTTTTCGTCCATTATAAATAGTATCCCAGAAAGAATGGATCTACGCAACTGCGTCTGAAAGGCACTACGCACATCTTAAAAGAGCATTTGATAGAAGATGTCGAGCTTGTATCCAAGTCTGTGGCAGACAATTTGAACACCTGTTATAAATAAAAAATAATTTATGTACAACTTAACGTTTTTTATTATTACAATTTAAGACAAGATTTTTTCAGTCAATTTCACTCTTTTTGCTTAATAGATAACTGCGTATTTATGTGAAGTAAAACAATGTGTTATAACCATTTTGTAAACTTTAAAAAGTACGCATTTTTTCTAAATAGTGGGCCACTTAGATCTTTATATTTTTTTTTTTCACGAATCTTGTATGCTTTGTTCAACTCCAATGTTGTAGGATCTACTTTACAGTTGATAACCTGCTCAACCCGAAAACATTTGCATATTAGGAAATGGACTTGAGATGTCACTCTTGCAACTAACTAAAGTTGACAAATCTTGCAGTTTCAATACGTTTTGAGGCATATATTTTTTTGAGTTTAAGTGCGTATGCAATATTTCTAAGTGTGCTCGATAAATAGTATTTGTAAAGGTCTCATTGGAACGTCGTTAAAAATAGTGGCGAACTATTGAACTCTTTTTTCAGCATAGAACGTACTCAAAAAAGGTGACATATATAGCGCGAGTGTAACGTAGCTTATCATGCACACTAAAGTAATAAGTTTGGCCTGTTCTCATGCGTTGCCTAACAACAAAAGGCTCTACCTAGACGTATAAATTATCTAAGCTTTTTACATTCAACTTTAATTTTATATAAATTTATTTTATTTTTTATAATATTTTATTTTATTTTGTATAGCTATACCTATACTCATATTCAATTAAAATTCAAATATTTTAACTCAAAATAGGATATAATATCACTAAACTACCATTCTTCAATATTTCTGCCTCAGACCTGACTAGAAAAACGGGCGCAAGAAACTCAAGAGACTTCTTTTTTTTTAATAATTTCTTCACAATATCTACGAAATATCGTACAATAAAATGTAATATTAAATATCGTGTGGGAGGTCGCTCCATTCCCAGTCTGTGGTATTAATAATTTGTAATTTTAATTTATGTAATTATCCTAATAGTATATATTGGCACAAATACCACAACACAGCTATTATAATTATAACAGTAATAATAAAGTAAAAGCGACTTGGAGTGTAATTAACAATGAAACTGGTAGATCGAATTGCCGTAACACCTCTATCTGTTTAAATATTAATAATCGCGTTATAAATTCGGAAATAGAAATTGCAAATGAATTTGATAAATACTTCTCCGAAATCCCGATTGTCACGACCAAATACCTTAACTCTTCGCCAAAAGCAGCATATGATATGCTTAGATTACACGTACCAGTATCTTCTACTGACTTGAAATTTAAGTATGTTACAGGTAGCGATATAATAAAAATCTTCAAATTAATTAACCTAAAAAATACAAAAGACCTATGGGGCCATTCGACTAATATTGTTAAATACATACTTGACATTATAGCACCTAAATTAGCAATAATATTTAATGAATGCATAGATGAGGGTGTGTTCCCTGACCTCATGAAATACAGCAAAGTTATACCTTTGTTTAAATCGGGCAGTTCTTTTGACCCTGCTAATTTCAGACCTATTTCAGTGCTGCCTGTTTTTAGTAAAATTTTTGAAAAACTTTTGCTTCAACAGCTACAAATGCATTTTTGTAAATTAATGAACAAAAATCAGTTTGGTTTCACTAGGGGCTTATCAACAATTAATGCGGGTACTAGACTCATTGAGCACATCTTTGACGCCTGGGAAGAGTCACAGGATGCATTGGGCATTTTTTGTGATTTGTCAAAAGCATTTGACTGCGTCCACCATGAAACTTTACTCCTAAAACTAAAGCATTATGGAGTGAAAAATAGAGCCCTAAATCTGTTAAAATCATATTTAAGCGAAAGAGTTCAGATAGTCGATGTAAATGGCAAACGGTCTTCGGGTAAACCTGTGGGAATAGGTGTTCCACAGGGTTCTATTCTCGGTCCTTTCTTGTTTCTTATATATATTAACGATCTACCGTTTGTGGTAGATGATAGCCATGAGATTGTATTGTTTGCTGATGATATTTCACTTATTTTTAAAGTGAAGCGACGTGCGGATATTGATGACGAGGTAAGCAATGCACTCTCAAAGATAGTGCGTTGGTTTGAGACGAATAATCTGCACTTAAACAGTAAAAAAACAAAGTGTTTACGGTTCATTACACCAAATACAGCGGTGGTACAAACCAACGTACTTATAAATGACCAGAGATTGGAACTTGTGGACACTACGGTCTTCTTGGGTATCACGTTAGATAAAAAGCTTCAGTGGGGTCCACATATTACCCATCTAGCAGATAGACTCAGCTCTGCGGCATATGCAGTTAGAAAGATTAGAGAGTACACGAATGTTGCGACCGCTAGATTAGTGTACTTTAGTTATTTTCACAGCATCATGACGTACGGTATATTACTATGGGGTCATGCTGCTGACATTGATATAGTGTTTGCACTGCAAAAGAGGGCTGTTCGTGCTATATATCAGCTTGGTTATAGACAGTCTCTCAAAGAAAAATTTAAAGAAATAAATATTATGACTGTTTATTGTCAGTACATTTATGAAAATTTAATTTATGTTCACAAAAATCGTCACCTTTTTGCTCTTAATAGTGATTTTCATTATTATAACACTAGAAATAAGGGATTGCTGGTAACTAATTCTAGTAGGCTTCATAAGATACATAATAGCTTTAAGGGTAAATGTATACACTTCTACAATAAAGTCCCAGCCACTGTTCAGGCATTATCTATAAATAAATTTAAATGTTTTATAAAAAAATGGCTCTGTCGTAAATCCTATTACTCCACTGCTGAATATCTAAATGATCGGACAGCCTGGGACTAGATTGTGATTATTTTATAGCGACTGTACAATATTGTATATTTTTATTGAAAAGAGCGCAAAAAAAAGAATGCTGGGAGAGTTTCTTGCGCCGCTTCTTCTCTCTCAGAGCGCCATTTGTTTCCGAAGCGGTAGTAGTATCTAGTAGTATAAGAAATGACATCAAAAAGAATTCTAAAGGAATCAATTTTGAGAAAATAAATGCCTTTTATGCCTTTAAACGACAATAATTCAGTTTAACTATTTAAGTTAAAATTAGTTCATCATTTGATTACATTGTGATGTGAGATTATTGTTAAAAATCACTAACTGAAAACACGAGCTGTCGTATGGTATGAATTTCTCTGAGTTGTAGTTGTTGATCCAATTATAAGTGATCACCAGCAAGTCAACAATTGTGACTTTAACAGAAGCGACGTCACGCGCTTTAAAAACAATACAGAGGTTCTTTCCTCGTCATATATTATATAATGTACCACTTGGGAGAAAGCGTGGTTCTTTTTCCCGGCTGTATCTGTCGGATTCGCCTCATGCCTGCAACTTCATCCTCGTATCATTTCCCCCTTCATGAACAGTATACTATTAAATATTAATTGTAATTGTGCTCGTAGTCAGTATTATTCCCTTCGTTTATTTTTATACTATTAGGTCTTATCTACAATTGAGACCAGTGGCGATGTTGGAGCCATCTAAACTTTTAAAATAACTTTTTGTATTTATTATATTCCCACATTTGTATTATTCAAAGTCATTCTTAAGTCAGTCATGCTACTAATTCAATGTTAATTTTAAATTATCTACTTAATTATTACACTTACACAAAAAACAAATTCAGAATTAGGTTTAAAACGAGTGAAAATTTTAATACATATTCGAAATTCTTGAATCGATTAAATAAAAAGTTGCATGAAGAGTCCATTGATTTTTGCATATTATATCAGTTTCTCTTTTATAGTTCAGTTATGAACCCCTTACATAACTAATCGCCCCTTGTAAGTACACATAAAATTTGCAAATAAACATAGATTGACACTAAACTAGAATCACAATGTTTTATGTCCTGCTTAAGACCGTCTAATCAGTCGTGATGTTAACAATTTACGAGCACACGTCTCTAGTTACAACGAGGCTGTAAACAATTTTCCCAAGAGGTACTTAACGACTTGTTCCATTTGTACTATAATTAGGCAGAGTAAATGAATTTGTATTGTTATTGTTTTGTCAAAGTCATAAATTTTTTATTGACATAAAATCAAAAGATTGCTCGTCAGTGTCAAACACAAAAAAATACAATCTAGATACATGTTAAATACACAATAGTTTAAACATAATATACATATTTTTAAAATAATGCTATCCGCTAAAACAATACAAGACTGAACCATAAAATGCATAAAAAATAAACAACTACAATACTATCCAATTCCAAATTGTACTATTGTTTACGTAATCTTCAATACTGTAATAAGCCTTCGTAAAGTAAGTATAAGTTGTAAGTACGCATAGGTTTGCGCTTAATAAAAGATTTAAATTTATTTATTGATAATTCAGATACATTTTATGGCAATTTATTGTAAAATTTAATGCCATTAAATGCAAATATTGTTTATTATAAGCTAGTAATTATTTCTAGTGCTTAAATTATGGTTGCCGCTTATTTTACCATTTAAATTATAATGTTTATGTACGTGCAGAAGATTGCTATAAATATATTGGTCGTACATGGTGATAACATTAATTTCTTTAAATTTTTCCCTAAGAGATTCTCGTGGGCTCATTTGGTATAAAAGAAGTACATTTACTATCTGTGCCTAGAGCTTATCAAAACGCACATACACACATACATACTCACTCATTGTTCCCGTCGGAGTAGGCAGAGGCAATATGGACACCTGCTACTATACTTACAAACCTCACGCACTTCCACTACATTAATTACTCTTTTCATATATGCTCGCCGACCGCGAGTGCTCCGGACCTTTCCTTTTCTCAAAACGTCCTCAATTTGGTCGTCGAATATCCTACGACGTCTCCCGCGACCGACTTGCACACACACTTGCCTTATATATATGATAAGTCATTATTTCTTCACTCATTTTCTCCACGTGTCCAAACTATATCAGCATTCCTTTCTCAGTCCTTGTCACAACATCTTCTTTCAGACCACAGCGCGCTCGTATTGCCACATTCGGAATTCTATCAATCAGTCTCACACCACACATACTACACAGTGTTTGCATCAAAACGAATAAAATAAAGAGAAACGATTTGTTGTACATTTGTAATGATTCAACCCAAAAACGTGTTAACCTATATTAAAATGTATCTTTCTAAAAAAAGCTTGTCACGAAGGGATTATTTTGTTTTGTCAAATGAGTCCTCATAACAATTTAAAACTTATACTTGAAGAACTTTCAAATATCAGTTTTGTAACTAATATTAATGATTTGTGGGCAAAGATGGTGGTTACAAAACCCAAATAATTTGACGATGCAAAATAAGATTTCTACTTATCAGCAACAAGAAAGTGGTGTGAGATATTGGTATAAATATTCATCTTTAACTAACCACATCAGATAGTTTATCTAGAGGTGTGAAAACTACAGTAAAACTTAACTTCTTTATTACTCAAAGCCCGTTGAGTATAAAGTCATAAAAAGTTTAGCTTACGCCAAGGAACGAAATGATTGGCGAAGAATTATTCGAGTTTTCATTAATTAAAACACATAGCTTTTAATGTCAAAATAAATGTGAAATGTGTAAAAACTGGAAATATCATCCACAGCGCCTGTTATTTTGTTATTACCAGCCTATTCCTTTTTCAATTATCAGTTTAGAAATGACCGGTACGTCTCTTTTATACTGCAAGTCCTAAGCCATCTTTTAAAATATGAGACATGGTTCTAGGTGCTATCTTCATCTCGCGAGATAAAATCTTTTGCTTTCGGACAGGATTTCGTCGAATTCTTTCCCTTACTGCTTACTTTGTGGACGGCCAGATCTTTTTCTGTCACAAACAGAGGAGATCGCACTGTACCTATTAATAGCCCGGTACACAGACATTTAATTAATAACCAAGCATATGGAGAATTTAAAAAATTGCATTAGGCTCCATACCTACTTTGTGTAATGCAATCACAGCGATTCGGTTCTCTTTATCACCCACTCCTTGTATCGCATAATATTGTACAATGTATTGGCGCCAAAATGAGAAAGATATAAAAATGACAGATCCCAAATTCAAATGAAATATTTTGTTAATTTTTAATTTTAACAGTATTTATGGCAAGACTAAGTATACACCTACAAGTATGTTAGATGCTCGAGCGAAATAACGTTTGTATTGTAAAAAGTTGTTACAAGAGTTTGAAGTTTCTTTGTAAAGTTGACAATATTTGAATGATCCTCAAAGTTATTGTTTCATCCGACAGTGACACTCTTCTGTTGCTATGTCATCTCACACACTATTATTTACCTCCTGGTTATACGAACACGTTACTTATACAGAGATACTGATGACAAAAAATATATAACGATAGAAGTCTAATGGTTTGTTCCACCTTCGCACGACACGCCACAAATTACGATATCAACCCCACCATCTGGATATGTGGCGGTCCTCCACAGTGCGGTATTCAAGGAGCTTTCTTCCAAGTAAAACCAAGCTATGTAATGAGCTTACCTTTGTGGTATTTCCAGGACGATACGACATGGGTACCTTCAAAAAGCGGGTAATTTCTAAATTTCTAAAAAGCAGGCAACACTCGTGTGGTTCTTCTGGTGTTGCAAGAGAATGAAGGCAACGGTGATCACTAAACATAAGGTGACCCGTAAGCTCATTTCTCAAGCCCTGGGGACGATGTTAATTGAGCAGCGTGTAAAACGAAGCCCATTAATGATTTATGAACAAAAAGAAAAGAATACATTTATACAAGGTATGATTTTATTGATATATATATTATTTTTAACAATTTTAAAAGGTGACTAACCTTTATAGGCGTTTCTATCCGTTTTTAAACTGCTTACGACATCTTTTAATTTTATTTTAGGAATAACTTACACCGTTGCTCTTAAAGCATATCTAACTCTATTACGTTTGTTAGTAACGGTGGACAAAATAAACTAAAATATCTAGATTAAAACACCAATCTAATGAATACCCAGTGGGAGGCTCCTTTGCACAGGATGCCGGCTAGATTATCGGTACCACAACGGCGCCTATTTCTGCCGTGAAGCAGTAATGTGTAAGCATTACTGTGTTTTGGTCTGAAAGGCGCCGTAGCTAGTGAAATAACTGGTTGTATATATAAATGGTTGTGAAATAACGCAGTTCTAGTGTCGCTCAGAATTTTTGGGGTTTTTCAAGAATCCTGAGCGGCACTGCATTTTAAAGGGCAGGGCGTATCAATTACCATCAGCTGAACGTCCTGCTTGTCTCGTACCTTATTTTCATTAAAAAATAACCTTTATTCTATTTAAAATACAACAATTTAATATAATATATGCGATGGTTTACTCCTCACGAGCTCACAACTGCTATCTTTTTTCAGGAAATGTATGTTAAATAAAAATATCGTATGAGTGAGATGTAACTCGCCTCAATACCTCGAGGCATATTGTACACGGGACTCACAATGTTAAATTAACATAACTGTATAATATTTTAAATTTTCCTCATATATATTATTTTAAACGCTGTTATAATAACTATATTTTTTTAAGATATATTTTATATTGAAAATATTGTAATATTAAATTCCTTTGACACGTGTACAAATTCTCATGTAAATTTGACGAGAAGGTAGTGAAAGCAACATTTAATGTTTTCAAAACATAATATATAGATACTGTTAAAGGTAATATATAAATTGGTTTGTAAGATGACACAACAGAAAAACTTTACCAATGTGTTGACAATAATATGAAACACAAATATTTATTGTTCTATATTCATAAAATAATATCATTTACATACATTAATACTATGTATATATAATAAAAGAAAGTTGTGTTAGTTACACCATTTATAACTCAAGAACGGCTAGACCATTTTTACTGTTGTTTGATTTTTTGGGTTACTCTTAGTCCGGAATAGGATTATAAGTAATAAAATATCGAAAAAAAAAATATTATTATAAAAACATTTATTTTCTCTCTCTCTACATTTTGTATGGATTGACATTTTCATGACATCTCGAGAATAGAAAAAATTCAATGAAGTTTTTTGATAGTTTAACGCTAGATGAGTAATAAAATACAACTGACTGTCAGTTGCTCGACGTTGTGTTTCTGAATCACAAGAGTAAAGCGAGGCAGCCAATAAAAGAAATTTATGAAGTACTGATTTGAATCGAGTAGCGTTTCCATACAATTGCAGTACTGATTACCGCTTGCATACTAGCGTTCACATTGGGTCGATGGACGTTGTTTGCAAGTATTTTCCGGAGAAACGCCAGGATTGTGCTGCCTTAGTGGGAAACTACCGAATCACGACATTTTCTAGCAAACACTCAAAAATACAATGTTTGTTTCCAAATGTCCCCATTTGGGGCAGACATTGTCTAAGAACGACGATTTAATCTGATATTCAGGGTATTAATTTATTTATATTCTTATACACAATACAGTAGAAGAATAACATACCTACTATACTTATTCCTATGTATTATGTATGCTAATTCTAAAAAGAAGTGTTTACAAATCAGTAATACGGACTTTGCTTTTGATTTTGTAGATACAAGGACAGATTCACCATCGAATTAGATCATTGCAATCTCTCGAAGATGCACACCATAAATTTTAACAATTTTATTTCATGGGCACCATGGAGGAACAACGACATGAAGAGATCAATGCAGCAATGATAATAGCAATTCTTCATGATCTGCAGCAACTACTTCATGAACATTTTGCATGTCGAGTTAGCCCGTAAATCTTTAATTTCCCATCCGTCTTGCATTCGCCATGACCATTAACAAATCTCAAGGCCAATTCTTGATAGGCGAGAGTTTTTTTTTAACAGAACAACGTCTGTCGGGTCCGCTAGTATATTATAAAACAAAGTCTTCCATCGCGTCTATCTGTCTGTCTGTTCGCGATAAACTCAAAAACTACTGCACCATATTTTATGCAATTTTCATCAATGGATAGTGTGGTTTACGAGGAAAGTTTTAGTATACATTAACGATATTTGTTGGAGGTGTCGGGAGAAAACAAACCGTCTGGGAACTTTCAACGAAAACGCTGTCTTAGACTTTTGAGATATAACAAAATAATGTATGGTGGAGTTGTGTATCTTATATAGGTCTACAGAAAAGTCTGGGATGGCATATGTCTATCTCTTAGGGGTAACATACTATATCCATTTTAATACCTTAAAAAATTTAATCCTTATCTTTTTATTACTACATCTTATAAATTCATTCAGAAATACGTTATTGTTTTATTTTTAATTCATTTAATTTTGATTAGGTACTCATTTTCAATGGCTTTAGACTACGTTATTTCCGAATGCTTACTTATTTTTCTATTGACAGAGCAGATTCTGTCAGGTCAACTAGTTATCTATAAATATAATCTATATATATAAAAATGAAATGCTGTTCGTTAGTCTCGCTAAAACTCAAGAATGGCTGAACTGATTTGGCTAATTTTGACCTTGAATTATTTGTGGAAGTCCAGAGAAGGTTTAAAAGGTGAATAAATATGAAAATGCTCGGAATTAAATTTTGTTTTTCCTTTAATTTGTGCCCCATCGTTTAAAAATTAAATTAAATTAATTGTATAAAATGAATAACTGATTAGAATTCTTATATCTTTCTAACTTTCTCAGGAGGTAAAAAATAAACTTAATTTTAGCTTTCATTTCTCTAATATTAGGTAATTTACGAATACCAAACAAAATTTTTAATTTTTCTGATCTTTTGTGATAGTGACAATTTAATGCTAAGTGCGCGAGAACTTTTCTCACTTTAATTAATTACAATTATCGATGCCGAGGAGAAGATGAACTGACTTAGATTGTCGCAGTCAATCAAATGTGCGAAGACCTACCTCACAAGGTTACCGCAATGATGACCAGAGAGAGACAGATCCAGAAAATAATCGTATTGCTATGTCAGAATTGCGTTCTTTAGTGAGTGACAATGAAGTAGATAGGCTTAAAATGCAATGAGTTCGTGTACATTAAACACAACAACGGTGAGTATGACATAATGAAATTGAGAGATTCCGCAGACGCAGTGCTCCTGTGATTCTGGAACGAGCTGCATGATATATTTAATAATAATAAATATATTTTTTTTAATGACCATATTTTATTATGATTCAGCATTAAAAAATACATACCACTTAAAATTTTCACCCACCTACGAAGAACACCTTCTTTTGTATCGCGATTTTTATGTTATTGTGTTCCATACACAAAAATAAGGTTGCAAGATGGCAATCGAATATTGTTATTGTAGCATATATTATGATACATTTTATGTACGATTTAATATTTGGTAGGTCTGAGAATCGGTCGTCATCTATTTTTTATACCCCATAATTTTTAATTATTGGTTTTTTTCTTATTACTTTATATGGCAATGCAAAGTTTGCTGGGTCAGCTAGTTATCTATATTATACTAACATCAATATAAACTTGGTAAAAATGCACTGATCGCAGTCACACTATCGACTAGCAGACTTAACCCAACCGAGCGACAGCTAGGTCACATTAAACACCAGAAAAATAAAGTTGTAAACAAAACTCGTCAATCTCCTTATACATGAGATTTCTACCTATTTAATGACTCATCACGATATCTCTGGAACTATAAGGCGCAGAGACTTGAAATTTGGTAGGAATATTCCTTTTGCCGAGCAGAGGTCAGCTAAGAAAGGATTTTAGGAAATTTCACCCGCAAGAGTTTTTTATATAACGAATAGAACAACAACTGTCGGGTCGAATCACAGTGAATTGAAACTGTCACAGGTTAGTAATTACCATCAAAGTGAATTGTAGAGTCAGTTACACAAACAGATACTTTGATCTGTTGTCAACAGTAGTATTTACTGTACAGTCCACATCAGATAGAGATTCAACTCAATCATCTTGTGTTGCCATTTACATTGGCATGTTTACGTATTTCATTACTTCATTCCAAACTGTTTGTTTTGTATATCAATATATGTTACGTTCTTTTGAACAAAAATGTTTGTTAAGTCCTGATTATTAAATAGAGAAACAAATAGACTTTTAGTATTTGAAAAGATAATTTTGGTTTTGTTTTCTTTCTTTTTATGGTAGTGCTAATTAATATTAATTAAA
>CATIXQ010000005.1:15046775-15058075 GCA_949711755.1 Leptidea juvernica | reverse complement strand
ACATAGGTCCTTAACGGCCGGCAAGGCTTCTGTGATTCCTCTGTAAATCCAAGAGAATGTGGGTGGCGGTGATCACTTAACACCAGGTACGCTAGTTTATCCTCCTTTTCCATAAAAAAATTGCATGTAAAATAAAGACGATTAAAGTAACAGAAAAATTCTGAACAGATCAATCAATAATAATTGAGAAAGGATTTCTCTGTATGAGAAAATGGAGATATAGAGAAAATGTTTAACAGGAAACGACAAATACACAATTCAGTTAACTATAAACTTTTTAAAATGCTTACGGCATAAATACAATTGAGTATTGAATTAATTTTCTTTCGGAAGCGTCCAGTGGTACAGAATGACCAAGTATGTTCATCGAAGTGGACACACATAGTTCACAGTCACATGACTTATATTAGTTTAGATAATGTCTTGCTGATTCACAGCTTTACACTGCATTACACATTACGCTCTCGAACATGTCCAGTTTTATTACACATATTAATTTGATAACATATCCGTGGTTTATAAACATGATTTAAGTCTTTCAATTGATGTCTCGATGGCTACATATTCTTATTTATTTCTAAAAGGTGTGATATTGTTTTTTTATAACGGCCCATGGCCATTCTGTGCTCTAATCATGAAGTTCTCTAAGCCACAAAGTGGCTATGTAAGGCAAGAAGAACGTAACCACGCAAATCACGCAGTTGTGTGATGCCAGATGTGAATATGTTACGAGTCCCAAACTTTTCCATTTAGATTCTGAGGCACCAGAGAAATTTTAAGGGCTCTCTCAATATGGGTGATTCTGATATTCATAGGTTGTTCAAAATTACTTCTGAGTGAGCTTAATGTCAAAACTAGACTTTCTACTATATGCATTCGTAGGATGCTTGAATTCTTCGGACATATTGCTCGTAAAGAGGGTCACAATCTTGAACAGCTGATGGGCAAGGTAGATTGCAAACGTGGGACGTTTGCAATCTACAGGACGCAGTCCCACGAGATGGTCGGTCCAAATACGATCTTCTCTGAATATCAACTTCCACAATGCCCTTCATGAAGCTTAGGTTCGCAGTAGATGGAGGGAAAATCACAAAAATAATTAATGCTAGCCTATCGTGATATATATCACGAAAATAGTTAAATAATAATTTATGACATAAATAAAGCTCATAATATTTGTGTAATAATAAGCCTACCACAGATTTTCTAACTGTAATGGTTACCTTACGAAACAATCATTTCTAATAAGGATGTTGAATTTGATACTTCCTTCAGCCTTTTTTATATAAATAATTTTTAATGTGTCTCTAAGTCAAGTTCATGTGGAATGTTACTTAATTGTTATTTTGGCATTCAGAGGATGTCAGAAACTCTTGTTGAATTTTTCCTCGGTGACATAGGGTGGGTAGTTATTGCTGCAAATGTGAGATTCTACGTGTTATTTTTTTGATGCAAAGAGATTTTAGTATGCCTTTGTGTTATCGACGCGACCTTCAGTTCCGTGGTCACTTGGAAGAGAAGGCCAAACTGGCCTCAAAAAAGCTTGGTGTACTCAGTAAGGCGAGACAGTACTTCACTAAAAGCCACCGCCTGCAACTTTATAAGGCGCAAATTCGGCCTCTCATAGAGTACTGTTCTCACCTCTGGGCGGGTGCTCCCCAGTACCAGCTTCTTCCATTTGACCGCATACAACGAAGAGCGGCTCGAATCATCGACGATCAAGCCATCTCCGATCGGCTTGATTCTCTAGCATTGCGTAGAGATGTGGGTTCTCTCTGCATCTTCTACCGCATTTATCACGGGGAGTGCTCAGAGGAGCTGTTCGGGTTGATTCCAGCGGCCGAATTCCACCACCGGACATTACGTGCAAAGTACCATCCGCATCACGTAGACGTCTGGCATTCCACAACCACGCGTTTTCTTCGAAATTTCTTGGCTTGTACAGCCACTTTGTGGAATCAACTACCGGCAGTAATCAAGCTGAAAATTCATGCACGTAAGGCTAAAAACCCTAATTTTTGTCAGGGTGCGTTCCTGGTTCAATAAGAGATATATAATAGAAGTGTAGCATGTGAACACTGCAAACCGAACAGTTTAAAGTATAATACAAAGTCACTTCTCCGCTGCGCTGTCTGTCCATATGTATGCTTGGATCTTTAAAACTATGCAATGGATGTTGGTGCTGTATTTTTTATTAGATAGAGTGATTTAAGAAAAAGGTTTTAATGTACAATATGTGCATAATATAGTAGAGAAACACTGATATAATAAGAGGTTTCTAAATATGATATCACCAATAAACAGTCCAAAGTCCCGGATGGTATAGATATGGATAAACCATTTACATCCTTTACTTTGTACGAGAAATAATGGCTTTTATACGAAGCAATTTTAAGAAAAATAGCATTATTCTTTATCCAGTCAAATACCTTAAATACATTGTTCATTTATATAGATCATTGTGGCCCTTTACAGCATGCAGTTTAACTGAATATTTTCGAGATATTAGAGATTTAATATGCAGCAACATAGCGGTTGCAGCGGTCCCGGCTGGGAAAGCATTAGAATGAGTATCATAAGGTGTAGTGTACGAAACTTATTTTGTATGTAATCGTCGTTTATTGTTCAGATAAATGTACATTATATTAATTTAATTGCTACTATTAATTTTTGACTGAGTGAAGTCTGTCCGGGCAGAAAGTTATTAATCATACGTAAAATAACGAAGAGATACACGAGTTTATTTTACAGCATCAAGCCATCATCAGCAAAACCAGCATCAAGCCATCAACCCAGCGTTTAAAGCTCAAACGCATTAGAATGCATAAGTCGCATCAAGAGAGTTTTCTGTCGCAGTATCGAGATCATAAAATCCTAATTGTATTCGATCGTGGGACAAAATATGCAACGGTAGTTTCTGTTCAACGTAAAAGCTGTAATGTAATGTTGTACATTAATTAAACAGTTTTATTTTAATATACAGGCTACAATAGCGAACTGTTATTTCAAGACAAACTTCTTGATATAGTTAGTTTCAAATATCCATAAATTAACACAAAACGTACAATTGTATCAAATGCAAAGCATGTAACGGTAGTACCAAGTTTGGTTGCGTGACCAATGAGTTTTGTTATATTTCTTATTGTTTTCCAGTTGTTGACCCTACACTATCGACATGAGGCGGTCGCCAGTGAATGTTCAACCCGCAATTATGCCAATGAAATGATTTATAAAAGCGCTACTTGCGATGGAATTCCTTATCACGAACATTATTTTGGAAGTTATGTCAACAGGCCACATTTACGGAGGTAATTGAATGTTGAAAACGGAACTCATTGGCTTATGATTATAGTTTAGATGTACTCGAATATAAAGGACTGTAATCTATCGTACTTTTTATGTTTTATTTACATAACGTACAATATACACGCACCAGCTAACTCATAAGTAGGTCATGTTAGATGTGATGGATAAAATTTTATCTATTTCAAATATTATATAATTTAAAACATGCACTATCCTTATAGCCAATAATGACATATTCAAAATTTTTTAGAAAAAAAGACAATAATGTAAAACTTACTAACGTTTAGGGTAGGTATATTGATTGCAATATAACCTTAAAGATTATATGCAACCATAAGAGTGTCCGCGTTATATGAGAACTTCTTGATTTTATACTTAAAAAGTGCTGAATATGAACTGTTTAACTTAGAACTAGTTTACTAAAGGCATATCTTAATAATTATATACATCCAGTATCCTGATGTTTGTTTCCAGAGAACTCCTAAACTATTGAACGGATTTTAATAGGAATTACTTCATGGTGTGCAGTTTAGTTCAACTTAAGAGATATGATAGTTTTTATTTCGATTTGGGACTCCTGATTATTTTTATTTTTAATATTTGTTTTGTATACACATATCTTCTATGAGAGTATTTATTAAAGAACGGTTTCACAGTTCTGCTGTGAAACAATTTCTTTCTTACAACAGGGAGCAAATGTTACGAAATTATTCTTGATTAAATGAAATGCTATTGACAAATTAATAAAAAACAGTATTTTATTTATTATGTACATAACAACGTCTGTCAGGTTAGCTAGTATTATTGTAAAGCTTTTGAAGGCATGATTTTTAAAATACAGGGATATTATTTATGCTTTACTTTTAATTTAATTTAGAATTACATGGCGCGACAACATTAAATCCTGGATGAGAATTCAGAGACAGAGTTTCCGGGACGTTACGACATGGGTACCTTCAAAAAAGCGAGCACACCTTTCTTAAAAGCCAGCAGCGTTCCTGTGATTCCTCTGGTGTTGAAAGAGATTGTGAGATCACTTAACAACAGGTGAACCGTACGCTCGTTTGTCCTCCTATTCCATAAAAAAAAGAGAGCCTTCGAGTTGAAAAGAAATGCTGATGATAGTGAAGCGTATAGAAAAATGATCACCAAAATTAGGAGGATATAATCTACCCCACGAAGAAAAATAAGATAGGTCAATATAAAATATAAGAACGGGTGAACTTTTGTCAGAGTGTGTGTGTATTGTCGTTGTAACAACAAATATAAAATAAAAAAAATATTAAAATTCATTTTTAATTACCTTTACTTTTCGGTTATATTATGGTAAGGAGGAATTGCTTACCATAAAAAACTACATTTAAGATTACCGTTCTCTCAATTACTCATAGATTCAGATCTGAAATTTTCTTATTGGACCAATCTAGAAGTATTTTATAGAAAAAAATCTTCCAAAGGAAACAAACTTAAAAATCACAAACAAATTAATTATGATGGTCCTTTTGTGAAGCCAAAATTATTCAAAATATACTTACATTATTAAGTTTTATTAACTCGTTGCTGCAATTAATATTACCAAATCTAATTATATATTACAAAAGTCTGATAAAGATTGAAGTGAGAAATAAAAGAATTGTCTTTCCTTTATGTTTATTATTCAAACAAAACAAATCTTATAACTATATTTACAATACTACGACTACACAAAATTAAAACTATCATTACGTGGAAGCGTACCAAGAATACTGGCAGCATTACCGCGTTGGATAGCAAGGCTGATCCGTTGACCGAAATAGCTGCCAGCGCTTGGGTTTGCAGTAGCCTTATTGAGGCGCGAAGATAGTATTTTGAACATTCTCCGCGCCTCTGGGCCCCACGGGCCAAGTGTCTCGACACCAAACGGCACAAAGATGTATGACTCACTGAGGCCAACATATTTGCGACGCTTGCTGTCTTCGGCAGTCGAAGCAGCAGCCCCAGAACCAACTGACGTAACTTGGACATGAGAAGGAGCCAGAGTGTCGACGCAAGTAGCGTCCCACACCAGCGCCCTTCCCCGTGCCCAGGCCACCAGCGTCATTCCATCAGGACGCTTGCCATCGCGGCGGGTAATACCATTTGGCTCTAAAACAGCTGGTATATTAAGAGCGGCAAATGCCCTGCGGATGACTTCATTAATGTTGGCGTGACGACTGATACAGTCTGCCGATTTTAGGCAGGATAACCCGGGACGTCCATGAACATCTACCTGAACGCCACATCTACATTGATGTGGTTCATTCAGTTTTATACCTAGCCGGAGTGATATGCATATTGACAATGTCATATTGTCAAGTACCGTTCCAATCGGCGCAGAAGGCAAGGCTTGTAACCAAAAGCCCGACTCATTTTGCCCGACTCACGGCCAAAAGTAGTACAGTAGATGAGATCAAAAGATCATCAAAGGCTGACTTACAAAGAAGTGCGTCCCTTGCTTTTTGACACTATAAATCGTCTGGAAAATTTTGAATGTTTATAATATTTAGCCAAGCATTGTTAGCTTCGTTCAAATACACAATCTCTGAGTTACCTGGTACATGATTTACAATTCTAGTAACCAAAGGCTGCGCACTATGAACTGAAGATAGAAATGCTGGTAAGGCCACGCCCGAAACTTTGCGAGTACCCAAACCACAAAACCGTATCGGTAAAGAGGCTTGAGACCATGCAAGATCTGTAAACGCGCAATTCAAAACGGTTTCTAAAATATTTTTAAGTGAAATATCAATCACATCAAGCAAATTTGGTAATTTTCATAACGGGTTAGACCTTAAGAGGTACGTAAATTTGAAGAATTAAAGAATTGTCTTATATGTTACATATTCTGAGCGCCAGGTAATCTAGGTTTCCTTGCTATTTCTCAAATTCAATTTATTTTCACCGTAAGCTTGTTGTAGTCGGTCGTAGCGTTAATCGAACGGCAGTCGAACGAAACTTGAATGCTTTGAGGTAACAAGGCGGGTAATAAACAAGGAAAATTTAATAGTTTCATTTTATATATCAATGTATACATTTAGCTTTAGTGATTGAAGACACAATTTTATTAAGTATTACAAATAATAGTATTTTACGTTAGTCAATGTTTCCTTAATATTAACAAATAGGTTATTTTTATTAGCTATTCAAAGGCATACCTAGGTAACACTGAAAATATTTATAAAATGAAAAACGGCTTAATGTAGAAAGTTGCCAATACTTTTATTATTTTTCGAAGTAATCTCCGTTCCTCTCTACATATCGTCGTACTCGATGGACCACTGATAAGAGCAGTGGGCCCATTCTTCCTTATATACCTATATATTCGTACGCTTTCACCGGATCTTCAGGGCTCATAAAGCGAATACCTCGAAATTTAACTTTAGTTCTTGGGAATAAATAAAAGTGGCAGGGCGCCAGTCAGGACTGTATGGCAGATGACTCATTAGCTCGACACCTGCCATAGTCAAATATTCAACAGTCCGTTTTGCGGAGTGCGCTGAAGCATTGTCGTAGTGAAGGAGGATCTTGTAAGTCATAATAAATCATTCACCGAAAACTTTCTCGCGTTATGTTCATTTTCACATGTAACAAGAGTTTTATATTTGTCGCCAATTCATAAAAACAAATCACAAGTGAATGCAATATACTACATAAGGTTACCAAAGAGTTCTAAAATTTAAATTCTAAAAATGTTTTCATTAGCAATGTTTCTAACTGGCCAGTTCTAAATATTTTCAGTGTTACCCACGTATTAGTAAACGTCAATAATCTATTAATAAACGTCGATAAATGATGACATCTTGTTTTTTTATTATTATTCGCTTTAATTATTATACTCTTTACTACTTAATCTTATTTCTTACATATTACATATTGATATTTGTGTGGTATTTATCGTGTATCAAAAATGTATGCGCGTGCTTGAGGGTATGGCAATTACTACATGATGGCTGAGTGGTCTTGTGCTAATAAGGGAATTAGAGGACAGGTAAATGTACGGAACGACCTATCTGGTATTCCTCTGTTCTTCTCTTGCAATCGGTGTTGATGGGGACTGTATTATGGAGCACGGCATACTGTATTGCCAAATAGTCGCCGCGTAATTCACCCGCGGTGCGGCAGGTATATTTAATATGTAGCGAACAACTGGGTATTAGCGGCGTCTTCTTCATGTGCCAACGCAGACAGCGTCTTGCGTGATCCTTGACCTTGCACCGGAGGCTCTTCTCTTGCCAGCCTTCCACTAGATGAAGTAGGTATGAGAAGTATGGCTATGTAAGGGATAAGGTATGTCGCGGACTATAAAATATTATAATAAATATAAAAATGGAATCCCGTCCCGGAATGCGCGATAATTCCGCCAGTGGTTACGGCGACTTACTGAGAAACTTCCAAACGATGTGTGTCGTTCCTAAGCTATCTTATATATCTGACTTTGTCCCTTGTTACTAAAAGAGAACCTCTTGAAATTTTGATCGAAGTTCTAAGCTATTACACTGCTTACGGTAACAACCATCGGGGCAATTATTGTTTAATCAACATCTCACATGTCAGTATCCTCGTGTGCTAAGACGAGGTACGGTGATATCAATAATAAAATACTCGAATATCTAACTGATCCACGAGTACAATATCAGTGACGATAGATTGGTCCCAGTAGAGCTTGTCACAGCCGTCTTCCAGAACTGACACCAGAGCATTATAAATTATAATGAAAAATTAAAGAAAAATTTAAAAAAATTTTGTAACAAAAAATTAAACGACGAGCCATGACATGAACTATGTATAATGTAACGATTCAAAAAAATACAATAATTGTAACTAGAATTAGATTAATTAATTAGCTTGTATACAATACACATTTATTTTTATACTTTTTAGTGCATATTATATCTATTGTTTTGGAATAGTGGTTTTGAAGTCGGTTGTATTTTTGGTAAAATCTTTTTTATTTTTTGATTTTTAGTGAATTTGAAGTAACAATTTATCTAAAAAAGCATAGATTGAGAGTTGACTAAAAATTGAAGAGTTCCGTTAATTTATCATGGATTCCGTAATCAGAACCTAACCAGACTCTCACCAAACTATCTTTGAAGTATATCCTTTCCAATATAAGAAGGATAATCGAAATAAGTTGGCGCGATATTGAGTTAATTTATCATACACTTTGTCATACGTATTTATAGAAATTTTTTATGGTTTTTTCATGGATGCCAGTGTCAGATCTGGACCAAATTACAATGGGACCACACCGGAAGCACCAGCATTCAAAAAAAACAAAATTATCAAAATCGGTTCACCCAGTCAAAAGATTTGAAGTAACAAACATAAAAAAAACATACCGACTAATTAGTCGGTATGTTTTTTTAGAACCGCCTCCTTTTTTGAAGTCGGCTAAAAACAGACGTTGTGATGTACATAATTAATAAACGGCTGTTTTTTTATGAATATGGCATCGGTACTTTTAAATATAATAAAATCAGATTAAAAAATTGCAATTACCTTATAAAGTCCTTAAGTAAACGTACATAAAGTTATGGTGAGTTATAAAAGGAAGGTAGAAAATATTAAGCCTTAAAATAGAAGTGAAGTGATTTCATAAATTTACATTTAGGCCCTTGAAAACGCAATAAGACGAAGGAAGCTCAATCTCTGTTGTGTCTCAGTTATGATATCATCCAGTAGCAGTTACCGGCAAATTGGTCGCTTGTCTTGCTCTCAACGACCTACTGTATATTGTACGTTATTTGTAAACTTGTTTTTGTTTATATTTCGACGAAGTGTTTATCCGGGTATTAACTATTTCATGGATACTACTAAGAAAATCAACATAGAGTTCATGCTATTTTTATATTTCTTGGAATCTGATAATAATATTAAATTCTAAGTAATTGCATAATGGTTTGCATATCTTCAATACTACTTTATCGTGGAACAAAATAGTTCACAGAATCTAAATTGTATATATAATTAGTAATTAATAAAGAGGTTTCAATTTAACGATAGAACATAGGTAATACATATTGGGTATTCATATTTAGTGATATTTTTAATAATGATTTCATTATGAACTTCGGCACATTGAATCAAAGTAGTTAAAAGTGATCACAAGGCGATATTAACATTCTTTATATTATGACTAACCGCTAACGTGAAAATCTAACTATATTCAATGTCGCTCACAAAGTTATGGGTTTTTCTTGAAATAAAACACTTAATAAAGGATTAAATGCGTGTAATTGTTACTGTTATTACATAAGATTTTCCGTAAAAGTTACATTTTTATTACTATTTTAGCGAACCAGACGTTTTAAGACTTTTCTATATCTCGTTTTCAGGGGGACATTAAATAATAATTAAACCGTTACTCAAAGAAAATACTATGTGCTACAGTATGGGTCTTCATATTCACGTTTTACACTAACGGGCAAGGAAGTACGGATGAGTGATTCCCTCTAAAATACTCATTTTGTGATCTATCTACTAATGACTACTAGATAGTTAATAACTAATAGATGGCTTCTATTAAGGGCAGTTGCCAATATTCAGTCTATCTCATAATATAGATAAAAATCGTAACTATCTTAGACTTTTCTGTCCCAATAAACTTATCGACGGTTACTCACCTTATCCGTACACGCTGTCTGTCAATGGGACGACGTATAGCTGACAAGCGATAGAAGTTTGTATGGAAATTGCAATTGAAGCTTCCAAATATAAGGCGATAAGAATGACTTATCGGGTATAAAAAGGCATAAAAGGCATTTATTTTCTCAAAATTGAATTCTTTAGAATTCTTTTTGATATATTTTCTAATATACTAGATACTACTACCACTTCGGAAACAAATGGCGCTCTGAGAGAAAAGAAGCGGCGCAAGATACTTAGAACTATATTAGGACAGCTTCAGATTATGACAGCTAATTACTGACAGTAGAAGGTAGTAATTTATGTCTATCTGTAGATAGTATATTGGTAACGGCCGTAAAATAACACTCTATTGATATTTTTTTATGAAAATAAGGGACGACACGAGCATGAAGTTCAGCATATGGTAATTTATACTCCCTACCCATTACAATGCAGTGCCGCTCAGGATTCTTAAAAAACCCAAATATTTTGAGCGGCACTACAATTGGGCTCGTCACCATAAGACATAAGACACTTCAGAGTGACACATAGTAATGTTTACACATTACTGTTTCACGGCAGAAATAGGCACCGTTGTGGTACCCATAATCTAGCCGGCATCCTGTGCAAAGGAGCCTCCCACTGGTAAAAAAGGAATATGAACTATCAGTAACCCAACGCCCTGTCAAAATTAGTATAAACGTGTCAGAGATATCTACAACAACCCGACAAATATAATTTCTAAATAACCTTTTCTGATAAGTTTAAGTATCGTGTTAATACTCATCAAGCAATTATTTAGAAAACAAAGATATTCGGTTTAATTGTATAATGTTAAGATGTTTTTCAAAACAAATACTATTCATCCTCCATCCAGAATATTTTAAGGCGAAACTTTTGTTTTTTTTTTTATGGAATAGGAGGACAAACGAGCGTACGGGTCACCTGTTGTTAAGTGATCACCGCCGCCCACAATCTCTTGCATCACCAGAGGAATCACAGGAGCGTTGCCGGCCTTTAAGGAAGGTGTACGCGCGTTTTTTGAAGGTACCCATGTCGTATCGTCCCGGAAACACCGCACAAGGAAGTTCATTCCACAGCTTCGTAGTACGTGGAAGAAAGCGCCTTGTAAACCGCACTGTGGAGGACCGCCACACATCCAGATGGTGGGGATGATATCCTAACTTGTGGCGTGTCGTGCGAAGGTGGAATTCGGCGGCAGGAATCAGGTTAAACAGCTCTTCGGAACACTCCCCGTGATAAATGCGGTAGAAGACACACAATGAAGCGACGTCTCTACGCAACGCCAAGTGATCCAGCCGTTCACAGAGCACTGGGTCCCCGAC
>CATIXQ010000005.1:15002439-15036775 GCA_949711755.1 Leptidea juvernica | reverse complement strand
CTTTGTATAAGTTTTCCTCGTCTTTGAAATTGTTATTTATTTGCTTGTTTTCTTTCATAAAGTTCAAATCTTTGGTGCCACAATATGTAAGTATAACTGTCCACTATTACTACGCTGCTCCGATTTCGATGCAATGAAATAATATTTTATTTGCAAGAAATATTGTACTTGAGATGTTAACATAGTATTATTAATTATCCAATATGTTTCGTCAATTGACATGCAAAATATGTTTTTTTCATTTTAGAATTCATTCGTTTATTTGGTGGTTTATAATTCAAGAGAGTATTATGGGCTACGATGATCACATACCATTAAGTGACATACATACATACTAAATTATTTATTTATTTATTAATACAGCTTTACTCACTTTACGACCCATAGTGCCGATAATCACGTAGTGGACATTGTGAGTACATTCTGTGCACCCGTGGACATCAATAATGACACAGTGTCAGTGATGCTCGACATCACCGGCGCACCCCGCGACCCCCGCCCTGTCCAGCCGCGCACTACGAGCACAAGTCCACAGTAAGTGGTGGGAGGTTATCGCGAACCCACAACATTCACCCTGATGGAGGACTCCCGAATGGTCCAAAACTATTCGTTACCGATACTGACAAATACGTGAGTAAAGCCGTATTAATAAATAATTTAATAGTGCCTTACGAAAGTTTTCATAATTTAATTACATACATACCGTATGTATCAAACATGCAGGATACATAGCGTATGTCTCCTCTCTCATAAAAAAAACTATTTAGACCTAAAGAAATATTCATGTATAAAGCCATTTATATTATTTTATGGCAAATAAATTTTCTAAAAATTAAACACTTAATAGCATATACAATTCTCGTGTCGCAGTGTTTGTTATCAAACTCCTCCGAAACGGCTAAACCAATTTATATGAAATTATGTGTGCATATCAGTCAGGTCTGAGAATCGGCCAACATCTATTACCTTTAAATGATAAGGGTTTTTTTTTTTTTTTTTTTATGGAATAGGAGGACAAACGAGCGTACGGGTCACCTGGTGTTAAGTGATCACCGCCACCCACACTCTCCTGCAACACCAGAGGAATCACAAGAGCGTTGCCGGCCTTTAAGGAAGGTGTACGCGCTTTTCTTGAAGGTACCCATGTCGTATCGTCCCGGAAACACCACACAAGGAAGCTCATTCCACAGCTTCGTGGTACGAGGAAGAAAGCTCCTTGAAAACCGCACTGTGGAGGACCGCCACACATCCAGATGGTGGGGATGATATCGTAACTTGTGGCGTGTCGTGCGAAGGTGGAATTCGGCGGCAGGAATCAGGTTGAACAGCTCTTCGGAACACTCCCCGTGATAAATGCGGTAGAAGACACACAATGAAGCGACGCCTCTACGCAACGCCAAGTGATCCAGCCGTTCACAGAGTACTGGGTCCCCGACAATTCGAGCTGCTCTGCGTTGCACGCGGTCAAATGGATCGAGCTGATACTGGGGTGTCCCAGACCAGAGATGACAGCAATACTCCATGTGAGGCTGGACCTGCGCTTTGTAGAGCGCTAGAATGTGGGCCGGCTTGAAGTATTGCCGTGCTCTATTTATGACGCCCAGTTTCTTTGAAGCCAATTTGGCTTTGCCTTCCAGATGACCACGAAATTGGCAATCGCTCGAGATTTCGAGACCCAGTATTCCGTGTGTATACGGCATCACCAGTGCTGTCGTCTGCATAGCAATGCATGTTGGCGGTGTCCAACATATCATTGATATGCAGAAGAAACAGCGTGGGAGATAGCACACAGCCTTGGGGCACTCCAGCGTTCACGGGCTTGGGATTCGAGCAATAACCGTCGATAACGACCTGTATGCTGCGCCCAGTGAGGAAGCTGGAGGTCCACTTGCATAAGCTCTCGGGAAGCCCAAATGATGGAAGTTTTGCGAGGAGCGCCTTGTGCCATACACGATCAAAGGCCTTCGCTATATCCAGACCAACTGCCAGGCCTTCCCCCTTGCTTTCAATAGCCGCCGCCCATCTATGTGTTAGGTATACCAGAAGATCGCCAGTCGACCGACCATGGCGAAAGCCGTACTGCCGGTCGTTGATCAACTGGTGACCCTCAAGGTATACCAAGAGCTGGCGGTTAATTATGCTCTCCATAATTTTGGAGAGTAGGGAGGTAATAGCAATAGGCCTGTAGTTTGCCGGATCCGAACTGTCTCCTTTTTTTGGGATCGGATGGACAAGGGATGACTTCCATGAATCAGGGACTACGCCTTTTGAATAAGAGTGCCGGAATAAACGCGTTAGCACCGGCCTCAACTCAGGGGCACACGTTCTAACCACGGCTGGAGAAATGCCATCCGGCCCGCTCGACTTCCTGACGTCCAACGAAAACAGAGCTCGCCTAACAGTTTTCTGTCGGAACTGTACTTCAGGCATGGAGCTCTGACACCGCGGGATGGTCGGCGGTGTTTTTCCGTTGTCGTCAAGAGTCGAGTTGGAGGCAAAAAGAGTGCACAGGAGATCGGCTTTCCCTTTTGTCGTATGGGCCAGGGTGTCATTCCTCATGTGCAACGGCGGCATGGACGGCTGGTTGAAGTTACCAAGAGCAGCTTTCGACAACGACCCGAACTTGCGTGTTCCGGTCGGGTAACTGGAAAGCTGCTCGCCAATTTTGGTCAGGGTGTAAATACTTTTTTATTTTTTTGACATTTTTTTTAATAACGATTCTTATATTATTCTGTTACATCCACAGATCCGCAATACGGTTGCAAGATGGCAATTGAATACAATAATTGCATCACGATAAATTTTATGTACGATGTATTTAATAGGTCTGAGAATCGATCTTCATCTATTTTTTATACGTAAAAGTTTTTAATTAATGATTCTTTTTAATATTTTAATTGGCAAAACAACGTCTGCTGGGTCAGCTAGTAGTCTATTAAAAATCATTCATAATTATACCATTTTAAATGTTTGATTTACATCACACATACTCAGAGTTATCTAATTACTCAAGGTTAAACAGCTAATATTTTAAACATAATTTGTAACAATAGTTATTTATTCAACAAGTGAGCAAAGTTAGTTCTTACTGCAAGTACTGACATTAAATCACGAATTGGCGAAGTAGTCTTGAATTGAATCACGAGCGTAACGAGTGATTATTATATAGACTACTGAGGTAGTGAGTGATTTAAAGGCACGACAAAAGAAAATTGCTCTCGTGTGAAACATACAACTTTTCACCTCGACTAGCGAGAAAAGTGTTATAGGTATAGTAAGAGAAACAATTAAGATAATACTTAACAATGTTTATTATAAATATTGTTATTTAGATGTTGCGTTCGGTAACTGCACTGCTTGAAATTTTTATGCAAACCAAACATGATATGTTTAAGTAAGCGATAATAATGTTTACTAGTATTTTATTTTAAATATAAAGTCTTTAAAAAGGCAATAGTAAAATTTATTAATCTAAATTTCGATAAGTAACATATAAATTTTTGTGAAAATGAGATAATACGCTAGGCTAATAAGTTTCAGAATGCAGCGGATCGCATTGTTTATTTTTTTAACGTGGTGTAATTCCCGGATTTAGGGTCACGTGGAGTTCGAAATTTAAATCACTTTGGCTCACGAGTTTTCACGTAGTAATAGCGCCCTTTTCGTGCTGGAGAGGTGAAAACATTAAATCGTTTAATCGTCAAGAGGCGAAATGCCACCAAATTCCATTTAGTAAGACAATAATTTAACAATAAAACTAATTGATAATCATAGTCTAGCATAATTTGTGGTGTTCATATTAATTTTAGAGCTGTCTTTAATCATATCTTTATCTTGGCTCACATTAACCTCATCTTCAGTAATTCTGCTGTTGAGCGGAAGATAAATATGTCTATAAATTATCAAGCAGTACTGATCGGGGATTGAAACCCTAATTCAGCCGTAGTTTGACGCAGAGCGGCAATAACTACACGCGTAGTTGCCGCTTGTAACAAGGAGCTGTGAAACATAAAATAAAATGCCACTGGTAAAAGGTTATCGCAATCGAACATAATATTATTGTGGCTTATTACTGCAAATAGACCTTTTTTACAAGCACGTAAATTTCTTCGTGTTCAGGTAATTTGTACCTCGGCCTTGAAGTAAATTAGCAAACGTGACTTATTCATTTCTGAACAAAGTTTTTCCAGCTAGTAATGTAATAAAAATAATGCTTAATTTTTTCTTATAGCTAGCCCCTGTTTCTAACACTATGCGATCAAATTGATAATTGTAGAATAATAATTATAATAAAATAATATAAATAATTTTCTGGGGAAACTCTTGCGAAAAAGATATAATTTTATAAGCCCAAAAGAGCTGCATTAGGTCAATGTATAGTCTTAAAATAAGGGATAGTTGTAAACCATTCTTTAACCAACTTAAAATTCTTACTTTGACCACACTATATATCTATGAAATAGCATTATTTGTAAAAACTAACCCTGATACATTTGTCAGAACATCTCAAATCCACAATATTAATTTGAGAAGCAAGGATAGATTACGTTTACATGGCAGCAACACAGCTTCGATGTACAATGGTGTTCTTGAAATGTCGCCGAGAATATTTAACAAGATACCTGTAACTATCACAGAACTTAAGTTGACGTGTTTTAAAAAGAAACTATTTAATGTGCTAGTGACAAAATCGTACTATTCCATAAAAAACTTCTTTTCAGAACATTTTTTTAAATATCATTTTACTTAATTTAATTTCTTTTTACCAATTTCACTTGTTATATGTTATTTCAAAATATTCAATTATTGATATGTATATCAATTAACTGTCATTGTGTATAAATATATTTGTTTGACTTGTTATTAATTACTATTTGTACGCCACAGCATGCGGGCAAGGAATGGAGAACTTTTATTGTGATTGAAACATCTATGTATACCCATGACTACAAATAAATGATCTTATCTTATCTTATCTTATCTTAATAAATGAATCACTTAACAACATTTCAATTTGCATTAATACCGTTAAAAGAACATGGTTTAATTCGGAAACGAATATAAATCAAATGTGATTTATTTTGCAAAATAAATAAAACTACCACTTATAATTTCCTACTTTTCTTTCTTCGTCATATTGTGGTAATAAGACCGCAGAAGCATAAGAAGTTAAATCTATTCTGACATAAAGCCTTTGTAGTGCTAAAACTTCCTGGTTACTATAGCAACATATTGTTAAGACACATTGACACTTTATTAAAAGCTCGGAGCAATAAGCTTGATCATTGCTCTGAGAATAAAAGAATTGTGGCATAAGTGCACTATATAATGTTATCTGTACTTCATTCATGTTCGCCTGGTACCTATGCATTTTCGTCTCATACTATTTTTACTCAAACGAACTCTCTTTCGCCATGACGAAATAAGAAATTCGTTCTAAAATTGTGCTAAATTATTATTAGATCCCTTAGTTATTGAATTAACGCTATTCAGTCTATAGAATAATGATATAAGTATTCGGGAACAACATAGCCTAAAGCCATTAAAAATGAAAAAAAAACCTATATCAGAATGATTTTATAATATATAGTCATAAAGTGATAAAGATTAATATTGTATATGTGTAACTATACAGCTTTTACATTTGCAATTTTTTAAAGTATTAAAACGGATATAGTATTTTTTCCTGAAGAGATTTCTGTAGAGCTATATAAGCTTTAACCTATATAAGGTATACTATTTTGTTATATCTCAAAGGGCTTTCGTTGATCGCTCCCAGACGGCTTATTTTTTCGACACCTCCAAGAAATATCGTCAATGTTTACAAAAACTTAACAAATTATACACCACAACTTCCATGAGAACCTTCACCAACCAGATGCAGTAGTTTTTGAGTTTATCGCGAACAGACAGACAGTCGCGGTGGAGGACTGTGTAGTGATAGTGATAGTAGTACAACTGCATGTTTTTGTAATACAGACAAAAGGCTTGACTAGACTAATGTAAATAAAGAATTTTAAAAATATAAATACATATGTAATGAATACTACTATTAATTCATACAGTTGCTACCATCCAACCATCCAATCAAACCATTACACAGTTAGACGTTTGCTGAAATAGCTTATTCGGAGGCTGTATAAATCAGTGACGTCACGGGCATAACGAACGTTTGACAGAGTGAATGCACAGCGCTATTCCCAACACAGGATTTAAGAGCATATAGATATGTAGAACATATTGTTGTGATAAATAGATTTACATTATCATCTTCGATCATATAAGATTAAGTCAATTAATAGAAGCACTGTTTTATGAATGCATTATGTATCTTTTATTTAAAATCCAATAATAATTTATTAAAAAATAAATTTACTATTTAATATATAACTAAAATAGCAATTATACGTAAAATAATTACAGTATAATCATGAAAAAAAAATAGTTGTTCTATTAAAGTGTGCACCACAGCGAGAGTGGCACAAATTTTCTCAGTTGCTCGAATGAAACAAAAGCAGCTATTTCTGTTTTTTGACTTATGACGTCTTTCTTGTAAAAGAGCTATGTGTACGGTTAAAGAAACTTGTTTTGATATACTGAAACATTTGTAAAGAATTACAAATTGACTAATGTAAAAATGTTAAAAAATTGTAATCTTAATTATTTGCACAGTTCCTGTTTTCATATAAATAAAAACAAAATAAATGATTTTTTTTTAAATATTGCTAAAGTTGTTTTCAATTTATTAAATCCACGTTTACGTTAGAAAATACAAGTACTAGAACCTGCATAGGCAATTTAATAATGATTGAAATAATGTTTACAATAGTAGGATAGTTAATGTTTGTTTTCTAGTTAGCGGTAATAGGCCGGTACCTCCTGTCACCTAATGTCTGCTTAAAAAACCTCGCCGAGCTTCGTCCCTGATTTTCATTGCCGTTATAAATACTGTTTCGTAGTAAAACAGAACAATATGATTTACTATAAGTTGGTTCGTGGTTTTTGAGGGTGTAATAATAAACACCCGTATTTTTTTAACTAATAATCTTGTTTACTATAAATTTATTATAAAACAAAGTCCTCCGCCACGTTTGTCTGTTCGTTTGTTCATTTTTCATGTTGTTTTCACCAAAGTAAGCGTGGTTCTTGAGAAAGGTTTTAGTAAATAATTTGTTAAGTTTTTGTCTACATTTGTGTATATATCACAGGGATATGATAAAAACAGTGATTTGATCAAATCTCGAAGGATGTTAAAATAAAAACACGGTTTTATCATTTCTCGAAACAAATCTAGTGATTTGACCATATGCCAGAGTTGGTTCCGTGATATGACGAAAAGTATTTTGTTTGGTATTTATAAGGTTTATTTGGTATGACTTAGACATAATTTGGTAATAATTTAGTATCGTGTTGCAGGTGGAGGGGGTGAGAGGGGAAGGGGAGGGAGGGAGATGTTCTATGTCCCCTGGATGACCTCCATTAAAAGGTAACGCACCAGTCTCTTGAAAATCAAATTAATGTAACCTAACCTCATAACAGATAAAAATTTCTCTAAAGGCCAATTAGTAGAAGCCCTATTAGTATGGCCTATATTATTAAAAAAAGCCAAGAATGCCACCTAACCTATCCGGGTCGGTGTATGACTCAAGTCTGATGCTCGCTTCGCTCGCTTTGACATCCTAAGTTCTTTTAGTCGCGTCACTCATTGTCATTTCACGGAGCCAACCCTGGCATTTGATTAAATCACAAGATTTGTTTAGAGAAATGATAAAATCGTGTTGTTCTTTAAACGTACTCCGTGATTTGATCAAATCACTTAGGGAATTGACCAAATCTCTGTTATTATCATTTCCCTGCGACATATACATTAAAGATATTTGTTGGAAACGTCTGAAAAAAGAAACGCCTGGGAGCTTTGAACGAGAACGCTGTCTGAACCCTTTGAGATAAAAGAAATAATGTATCTTATTTACAGTGTACAGAAAAGTCCGCGATGGCATATGTCTATCTCTTAAGGATAACATAATGTATCCATTTTAATACTTGCCCATTTTAATACAAAAAAGCCCGCAGAGCATCGTGCGCCCGTTGTTCTCAGGTCTGAGACAGTGTATTTTGAATGGGTGGTAGTTTTTGACGTTTAATAAGTCATTTTGAATCCTATTTTGAATTTGAATATGAATATAATTTCAGCTGTCAAATGACTATAAAAACGAAATAAAAGATTATGCTTTGGTTACATTCAGCTTACTTGAGCTAAGTCTGAGCAAAGTCTAAGCAAGCTCTATAGATTCTTAGCCTGAGAAACATGCGAGTGTTGAGTCAATAGACGTTTTCGTATGGTTAAGCATTCTCAGTACCTTTATCTTACTTTAAAAAACCGATAAAAATTTGACAAGGTGAGAACCTGGGGAATCTAGCGTGAATGTAAAGTGGACTTTACTGTTGCCTTTATCAGTAAACCTTACAACTCACCACTGTTCCACCATAAGATAAATAATAGCTTGAAAGGTAAATGACACTTTTATAATAAAGTTGCAGCTACCAATTTAACCCCCAGAAGACACAAGTTTGCGCGTTTACCACTAAAAAAACCCGATTTGTCGTATCACCGCTCTTCGACAACACTTCCCTTAAAGCCTCGCCTAGTATAGAAATACTAGGTCTCGAAATCTCGAGCGATTGCCAATTCCATGGCCATCTGGAGGGCAAAGCCAAATTGGCTTCGAAGAAGCTGGGCATCATTAATAGAGCACGGCAATACTTCAAGCTGGCCCACATTCTAGCGCTCTACAAAGCGCAGGTCCGGCCACACATGGAGTATTGCTGTCGTCTCTGGTTTGGCGCACCCCAGAGCAGCTCGAATTGTCGGGGACCCAGTGCTCTGTGAATGGGCTGGATCACTTAGCGTTGCGTAGAGACGTCGCTATTACCGCATTTATCACGGAGAGTTTTCCGAAGAGCTGTTTATCCTGGATTCCTGCCGCCGAATTCCAACTTTGCACGACAAGCCACAAGTTAGAATATCATCCCCACCATCTGGATGCGTGGCGGTCCTCCACAGTGTGGTTTTCAAAGAGCTTTCTTCCACGTACTACAAAGCTGTGGAATGAGCTTCCTTGTGCGGTGTTTCCGGGACGATACGACATAGGTACCTTCAAAAAAAGCGCGTACACCTTCCTTAAAGGTCGGCAACGCTCTTGTGAATCCTCTGCTGTTGCAAGAGAATTTGGGCGGCGGTGATCACTTAACACCAGGTGACCCGTACGCTCGTTTCGTATCTTCCCGGGAAAACCGCATAAGGATGCTTATTTCACAGCTTGCGCCGCTTCTTCTATTTAGTGCGCTATTAGTTTCCGAAGAGGTGGTATCTAGTATATTAGAAATGACATCAAAAAGAATTCTAAAGGAATAAAGTTTGAGAAAATAAATGCACTTTATGCCTTTTATTCGATTTTCAATAGTACTTGTATCTTTATATTGCATAGAAATAATATTTAAATACAAGGCGCACTTTGGTGGTTTCTGTTTGTTAAGAATGAATTAGTCAAGACATACACAAAGCCTGTTATGAGGCTTATATGTTATGCAATTGGATTTTAATATAACATATTAATGTGAATAACACGTACTAGTAAAAAATAAGGACTCCGTGACACCTTACATAACAGTGTAGCACCAAAACAAGCCGATTAACATGTTAATATATAGCCACACGCACACACTTACACTACTACAGGCCGATGGGTGGCCATTATGAGAATTGTCATCGTCTGTGACAAGATCAGTTTGCCTCTCAATAAAATATTTTAAATATGCTGTCGTGCGTTGTAAAAAAGTGTAAAAATGATATATATATATATAAGTATTTGTGGCCATATATGAATATTTAGGGAAGAAGAAATTGTATAACTAGTATCCCCCGTAACCGCACACACACTAGCATAACTACAGTATAACGGTGCTTCACTTCCTAATATCACGCCGCGGAGTCCTTCATTTTTTACTCGTCCATGGTGAGTAATGCATAAAGAAATTATAAATTACTGGCTGACCCGACAAACGTTGTTCTGTTCATAATAAATAAAAAACTGTTTTCATGAATTTGTCAATACTATATTATAACATCAAGAATTATTTCGTAAAATGTCCCCTGTTGTTATAATGAAATTGTTTCACAGCGGAACTGTCAAACCGTGCATCAATAAATTCTCTTATAGAAAAAATGTCTATACAAAACAAATATTGGTAATAAATCTAATTATAAGCCCCAAATCGAAATATTTTTTTTTCCAAAATTAACGTAGTCTAAGTTACTCCTTATTCCATCAACTACCTGCCAATAAAAGTCCCGTCAAAATCGGTCCACTAATTTCAGAGACTAGCCGGAACAAACTGACGGACAGACAAAAATTAAAAATAAATGTTCATTTGGTGTACCGCATACATATTCATGTACATGTAGGAAAAACGTTTATTTCAATATTACAAACAGACACTCCAAGTTTATTTATATGTATAGATATGAATGATACAGAATAATAAAATATCTAACTTTTTTTTTATGGAAAAAGGAGGACAAACGAGGTCACCTCGTGTTAAGTGATCACCGCCGCCACACCAGAGGAATCACAGGAACGATGTCTGCCCTTAAGGAGGGTAAGTTGTACGCGCTTTTTTTGAAGGTACCCATGTCGTATCGTCCTGGAAACACCGCACAAGGAAGTTCATTCCACAGTTTTGTAGTACGTGGAAGAAAGCTCCTTGAAAACCGCACTGTGGAGGACCATCACACATCCAGATGGTGGGGATGAAATCCTAACTTGTGGCGTGTCGTGCGAAGGTGAATTTCGGTGGCGCAGTAGGTACTCTCACCACAGAGCCCCCGGTTCGATCCCCGCCCGCCACGTATCAATGTGTTTTCGGGTTTTAATTCCATAATATGTACGTTTGATCGATCCTTTATAAGGTCAGCTACGCTCTTGGGAAACCTCTAGTATTGCAAAAGCGTGGCCACGGTGTTCAGTTACCACCAGGTATACTCGTTTGTCCTCCTCTTCCATGTAATTCAATATGTGGGGCAGTCTTTGGGTAGTGCCGATAAAAGTGAACACTAAGTAATTTGTGAATTATATCCTCGAGCTAAATTAGATTATTTATTTTTGTAAAGAACTATTGATGACCAATTGACAGATTGATGAAAGAAAAATGCGACATACCATCGTATATGGTCCAAGGCCGGACCGCATCAGATGGTTTGGCCGTACTGAACCCAATCATCTGTTTAATTTCTAGAGTCGTGGTCCCACCAGTGGGAGGCTCCCTTGCACCGGATGCCGGCTAGATTATGCATACCAGAAAGGCGCTACTTCTGCCATAAAGCAGTAATGTGTAAGCATTACTGTGTTTCGGCCTGAAGGACACCGCAGCTAGTGAAATTACTCGGCATTTATGGACATCTTATATCTCGAGGTGACGAGCGTAATACTTGTAGTGCCACTAAGATTTTTTGGATTTTTCAAGAATCCTGAGCAGCACTACATTGCAGGGCAGGGCGTATCAATTACCAACAGCTGAATGTCCTGCTCATCTAGTCCCATATTTTCCTAAAAAAACCGTTCAACCTATTGCGCCGCCGATGCTTCTAATAGTATACATTACCATAAATCATACTTATTATCATCACCAGTATGTATGCTGGTGGCCAAGAAGACCACAAGCTAGCCTACGAAGCCCTAAGAAAGTGAACAAAACAAACAAAATAATCAATGTTATAATTCAATTGTAATATAAAATCATTATACAGGTTAATATTTGTACCAAGATATATTACGAAGGATGCATCAAGTTATTTAGGTTAGCAGTTAGGGTGAATGAAGAAGAAGAAGTTGATATTGATATTAAAGAAGGTTCAGATAGTTGATATTATAATAATAATAATAATACTGACACACTTTTTACACAAATTATCTTGCCCCAAATTAGGCATAAATAGGCTGTGTTATGGGTTGCAATACAACGATATACATAATACAATATACTTACTTAAACATAAATAAATACATATAAACATCCATGACTCGGAAACAAACATCCATATTCCTCATATAAATGCTTGCACCTACCGGGATTCGAACCCGGGACCTCTAGCTTATTAGGTAGGATCGCTAACCACTCGGCTTTACAGGTCGTCATTCACAGTAGTGAATAAATCACTAAAATTATTAAAAAACAAATATATCAAAACATAATTAAAACATCCATATATTTTAAACTAACATTTTAGACATTATTATATAGTTGCAAGCATTATTTTCGTTTTACGTGTTTGCAACAGTTTAGTCTTCCGATTCTAAGTACTTTAAAAGATTTTCCAAAACTACGTTTTTTTTCAGTCGGCAAAGATTTTTAGCCGACTTTAAAATTATTAGTCGGTATGTTTTTTTACGTTCGTTTTAAATTTTATCGGTTTTAAAATCGAGATTAAGAAACATTCGCCTTTTACATGGATATATTTCTCTCTATGCGCATTGCACCAAAAAATATTGTATTCTCACTTATACATACGTAAGTATCTATCCCTACTCAGTGCTTATTACACGCTTTTTCTTAGCTTCACCTGTATGTATGTTTGTTTGTAACTGACTTATTTGGGCGCGATTTTGACCCATTTTAAACGGCCAGATTTCGTAGATTTATCGAGGACCGATGGCAATACATTAATTTGATAAAATTGTTCCATTTTTCAATTTGAAAAATAAGATTTTTGTTAATTATAATATAATTTTTATCTGTCGTCAATAAGGCAGGAATTGTCGTTAAGTTTTAGGTTCAACCATTATCTTGAACCGATTTATCTAATATTAGGAAATTTTTGAATACCAAAGAAAATTTTTGATTCAACAATGCAAATAATAGTTTAAAAATGTAAAGAAACATACGTTTATGAATAAACCAAACTAAGAAGTAGGAAATATTTTCTATTTTTTAGTTCAGTTTTCCATAAAAAGCGTGTTACTATTTATATTTTCACTAGTACTGAAGAAATTACTGTACCAGAGTTCAGACAAAAGGTATTACTACCTTTGAAGGCTAAAAAAACAGTTATTCAGGTCAGGACTCATTAAATGAAATCAGGCAGCAAAAGTTACTGGAACAAGGTATACTTAAATTATTACTGATGGTACTTAAGGTTGTATTATGGTTTCGCGGAATACAATTCCACGGCGCCTGCAAGCCGGACGTTACTTACTAGGAATCCTATAACCTTGTTTTCAGAATTCACATGCGTTTTCCCATCGCACTGTGAATATTATGGTTTGACTTTTAAATTATTGATAGGATTGTTAAACGAACTTTATAATAGATTAAAATAAATAGTATTTAAAAAAAACTAAAAAACACGCTTTTTTTATAAAAGTGTATTTTTTAGTTTCTGGGCCATGTGTCCAGCCCCATTACCAGTGCTTTCATATGGCTGTGTGTAAAAGAGAAAGCAACACATTTGATCATGGATTAATATACAGGATTATAATCCGCAAATTAAAAGCTTAAAAATTGTTATTAAATTTTTTTTGACAATGCTTTTGCTCCAATAGTGATCTGTGTCGGTTGTTCCGACACTTGATTATTTTTCACACTTATGTGTAATACTTAGATCGTTTATACGTCTAGATAGACTTTGACATCTGTGAAAACGTCAAAAAAGTAGACACTTACAATTATTGATTGACACAAATTGACATAATAATTGCGAGTGTAAGACGGAGCTTGTTACGCATACTAAATTAATAAACTTAGCCTGTTTTCATCTAACAATAAGAGGCTATACCTAGACGCATAAATTATCTATGGCTTTTTGGTATTCTGGTAGAATGTTTAATTCATCATTTTGGGCAACGAACGCACAAAGGAAAGTCGCAAAGTGAGGATTAGGAAGGATTTATTGCAGTCAAAAAAGAAGATATCTTAAAGCCAGATCTCTCAGCTGTAGATCTTAAACCAGCACTTTTGAGAGTAGTTATGTTAAATCTAAGCTATCCTGACAGCAATATGAGAAAAAATAATGTAATGGGCCTAGGTTACACTAACCATTGACCTTTATTTTCGTCCGTTACAGTCATAAAAGTTAAGGACTGCAAAACATAATAATTCGTAAGTTACTAGTGATTCAGTAGTGAAGCAGAGATAGTATTTGTTACCCCACGTGTGACTACCCGCCTGCGTATCAATTACAACCACAGTTCACTCTCTGAAGCCCTCGAACGGCAATCTTCATAACACACTTCTTACAATTTACCGAGGGGACATCTTATTATTTCAACTGTAATTCGTTTGACATTTATTGTGCAAAACCAAAGATTAATCTTATTCTGACATGAGACAGAAGATAAGGTCAATATATGGGTCGTGCGTTGAGATGGAGACAGGCCTATTTATTGACTTCAAGCCCAGACCATTTGCATGTTTACATCCGTTGTATTAAGTTATATGGTATAGATACTAGCTGACCCAACAGACATTCTGTACATAATAAATTAAATACTATTTTTTATGAATTTGTCTGTAATATTTCGTAACATCGAGAACTATTTCGTAAAATATGCTCCCTGTTATATTGAAATTGTTTCACAGCAGAACTGTCAAAACGTGCGAAAATAAATTCTGTCAAGGAAAATATGTCCATAAAAAACAAATATTGGAAATAAAAATCATAATTATGGGTCCCAAAACAAAATAAAAACTATCCTAACTCTATGTTGGAGTAAACTGCAATCCATGAAGCTATCCCCATTAAAAGAAACATCAGAACACTGGATTTATAGAATATTACTAGTGAAACCGACAGACGTTGTCCTGTACACACGTGTTAAATTTGAAAAATCGGTACAGACGTTAGGAGGTGATCACTAACATAAGTAGGAGAATTATATGTCGACTGTTTGAGAATCTAAACCAATCTCAAATTCACTGGAACACTCTAAAAAAATCATCAAAATCTGTCCAGCCATTTAGGAGGTAGTTCAATTGTGAATCTAAGCCATCCTCGATCCACTTGAACACACACAGAAAATTTCATTCCGTTTAAGAGGAGTTCTCTGTCAGAACACGTACAGAAGAATTATATATTATTATAATATTTCATATAAAGATTATTATATGGCAATGCAACTGATATTAATACTGACTTCGTATTCGTTATAGTAAACAATACCTAGGCAAAGCATAAAGTTACCGTTATTTCATACACGCTAGGATGATCAGGTATTCTACCAGTGGGAGTCTCCATTGTACAAGATGCCGGCTAGATTATGGGTACGACAACGGCGCCTTTTTCAGTAATGTGTAAGCATTGTTGTATTTTGGTCTGAGGCCTATAAGTGTTCGCCGTAGCTAGTGAAATTACTGGGTAAATGAGACTTAACATCTCATGTCTCAAGATGATGAGTGCAAGTGTAGTGCCACTCAGACTTTTTGGGTTTTCAAGAATCCTGAGCGGCACTGCATTGTAATGAGCAGGGCGTAATAATTACCATCAGCTGAACGTCCTGCTCCTCTCGTATTAAAATAAAAAATATACATACCTTTCCGGTAACTTATATATAAATACATACACATCAGAACCTAAAAATTTAAATTTCAGTTCGTCACAAAGATCGAACCTGCAATCCTTTGCTCTAGAAAAAAGACTCTATATTATATCTCTTCAATTTAAATACGTGCTTAAAATAATAATGATTGTTTCAAGTAAGAAGCAATAAGTTATCAAGTATTTTAAACGATAAAATTTCATTCTGAAAGCGCCACGTACATTGTGGATGATACAATTTTTATGTTGTAAATATCACAGCAAGTTGCTAACATAAATGTTAGTGTAAGCAATGAATAGCGGCCTACGTGAAAGAGAAGGCTTTACACAAAGAGGAGGCGGTTTACGCGCGCCGGTGCAGTTTCATAATTTCACTTGCACCCTTGTCCTTTATTCAGTGTGCGTAGACCCTTCAATTGGAACGGTCGCTTTTCTTATGCTGGATTCAATTTCTGAAACTTTTCTCGATAACGAAATGTGAGCAATAGCGACTTAATCACTTTTTCGCGTGCGTCCACCGTGATCCACGGTGCTCTTATAATGTGTTGTGTTTTAAATATTTTCAAATGTTGCTCACTTGCAACTTTGTTTTATAGCAGATATTTTGAATTATCGTCGCGAATTGTGCATGAAACTTCCGTAACATAGGACTGAAATAAGCTTAAGGACTTGTAAACAAGAATGGATCGTTTTAATAGGTTAGGAAAATACGGACAATTGTTAATTACTGTTTTTATTCTGGATTGGTTGATGAGTGATTACATACAGGCTACAAGCTGTAAGTATACATAAACACATGATAACAGAATAACTATTTAAATTGTAATGATACTGTGTAAAATCTTATGACAATTGGCATATATTTAAAGATGCACGAAATTTCTTTTCTCATCAATTCATACCAAAATTGTTTTTTAGTTTATCGTTTCCATCTTTAAGATATACTCTCCTTGACAAAAAAGAATCAATAAAATCAGCTTCTATATGGCGGAAAAATAAAAGGAACATACACACTAGTACATCTCCTGATTTCAACTCGTATAAAGAGACTTGTTAATGCTTTCTTTTACGAAAATTAAGTATAAAGTAATTTTTTCTTACCTTTTCAACGTTAATCAATTTTAATTTGTATATTTCATCCCAGAAGAAAAGGAGATCACTTATCGAATATCTAAATCATAAATTGTTTATAGATATACCGTTTTCAATAACCTATCTATCCTTAGTTTTACTTACGGATACATTGCTCTCACCGTTTAATGACAAGACCTTTTCTATCTGTCAATAGATTATTGAAATGTAAGTAAGCGTAAAAGGATAGATTTGTCTACCTCTAGTAAGTTAAACTAAGGATAGATAGGTTATTGATAACGGCCGATAGTCTATCGTGTCACCGAGACTATGTCAATTTGTATAAAATTTTAAAATATTCTTCTCCGAATCAAATCACTTGTATCGTATTCACATAATATTCATATTCATATTTATTTATTTGCTATTAAATAATTTGGTGGTACTAATTTGGTCTTACAATATCTTAAAGTATAATTATATATATAGGAGATATATAGCCATTAGCAATAGCATACAAACTTGGTCTGGGTCAAAAATTTTATTACAATATAAATTAATTAATTTTATATTTATACAAAATTATAATTTGATACAATACAAAAGAAAATATTAATGTCAAGATAAGAATAATCGACTTAGAATGCAATGTCAAAATCCTTTACCCTTTGTGGTCAAAAAACTCTTCTATATAATAAAATGTGTTTTGAAGAAGCCAACTGTGTAAGGATACTTTAAATCTTGAAAAAGGTAACAACTTAAATGAATCAGGGATCCAGAAGCAATTTTTCTAAAATAAAACGACTTTAGTTACTAACCTATCAGCTTTCCTAAGTATTCTAGTACTGTGGGTCATATGTATTTGCTGTAAGTATAGTACACTGTGGTTTTCCTTTACAAGTTTTGCCATCTCGTAAATGAATAGACCGGTAATATAATGCCTGCATATATTTGTTACTCTTCCGAGATTTTTTTTTCATTCTTATGTAGCCAAATATATATTGTGTACTTTGCGTCAACTTGCTAATTATTATATAATATATTGAAAATTACTCACATCCCTACTAATATTATAAATGTGAATATAAGTTTGTTACGCTTTCACCTTTTATTGCAAAAAAGTAAATGGAGGGGTTGAAACAGGGGATCGCGGTTTGTATGGAAATTCGTCATTATCAAAGATAAGACCATGAATCTTTGTATTTAGGCACTTAATAAGAAATAATTTTTATACATTTGTTCGTGCATTTTTACTTACCTACATAGGGATGAAATATGAGATTAAAGTTCACAGGGAAATACTATAAAAGAGACCGTCCACAATGACAAGGGATATACGCTGTATCGTAGAAGAGCGCTACCAGCAGCGGAAAGAGCAGTTTCTATGTTTATTATTTGCAAAGTATCCTAAAAAAAATTGCCCAAAGTAACTATTCCATGCAGACGAAGTCACGGGTAAATATTTGCTAATTTAAAAGAGTGGCAATAAGCTTCTCGCCAAGTCTTCTCATACAATCGGTGATAGAGAGTACTTAATTTAGTTTTGACCTCCGTGTTCTAGACACGGACGAGTAAAAAAGAAGGACTCCGTGTCACCTTACAAAACAGTAAAGCACCAAAACAAGCCGGTTAACGTGTAAATACAGAGCCCCACACACCCGATCGGCCGCCATTATGAGATTTGACATCGTTTGTGACAGATCAGTTGTGCAAAAGTGTAAAACAATCTATAAGAATTTAAAAAATTGGAGTTTACAGTAATTGTGGCCATAAGGCAGAAAAATTATGTTACTGGTATCCCCCGTAACCGCATGCACACTAGTATAATAGTGCTTCACTTGTTAATATCACGGCGCGGAGTCCTTTCATTTTATACTCGTCCATGTACTAGAAATGGAAACAGTGAAGTCTATGCTAATGTTACATCAAGTTGTTGGATTATTAGTAAATAAGTAAATTATAAAAATTTCTATGACGATCGAAGAAACACCAACACCGGATTGGTTGCTATTAAATATAACATTATTCTTATATATAATAGCCACCAATCTATATCTATATAACCAATATATATCTTAACAATTCCCAAGGTTGAAATTATTGTAGGATACTTTATGAGGTATATTATTTATTTAATAAGGATAATACTTATTTCTTAATTAGTAGTAGTAGTAGTACTCGTGTCTAGTATATTAGAAATGACATGAAAAAGAATACTAAGGGAATCAATTTTGAGAAAATAAATGCCTTTTATGCCTTTATTTTTTTTTAATTCTTTTTGATATAATTTCTAATATACTAGATACTACTACCGTCTCGGAAACAAATGACGCTCTGAGAGAGAAGAAGCGGCGCACGAAACTCTCCCAGCATTCTTTTTTTGCGCTAATTTAATAAAATATACAATATTGTACTGTCATTGCTATTGATATAAAATAATCATAATCTAGTCCCAGGCTGTCGGCTCACTTAGATATTCAGCTGTGGAGTAGTAGGATCTACGAGAGAGCCATTTTTTTAATAAAACTTTTAAATTTATTGATACGTAATGCCTGACCAGTGGCTGGGACTTTATTATAAAAGTGTATACATTTACCCTTAAAGCTATTATGTATCTTATCAAGCCTACTAGAACCAGTTACAAGAATGAAAGTTGAGATCAATATCTTTAAAAATATTTGGAGTTTTGGTAATACTTGGACATAATATAGCGTGATTTTCCTAATTGCTCGTATTTTAATAATGATAACGACAATCATGCTAAGTAAAATTAATAATATTCAAATTCAAATTCAAATTCAAATATTTTTATTCAACATAGAATTTAAAATCACTTATTGAACGTCAAAATCTACCACCAAAAGAGACTGCCTCAGACGTGAGAAGAATGGGCGCAAGAAACTCAGCGGGTTTTTTTTTAATATAAAATATGGATTATAATGTAATATCGTACAATAAACATTTATAATTAAAGAACCTGAGGGTGTTCGCTTTATTCCCAGTCCGTGGTGTCCTTAAGAAAATCGTTTATGCTATAATAACCTTTCCCACACAAACGTTTTTTAACAATTCTTTTAAATTTCGTAACACATTTGTTTTGTACATTTTCTGGGATCATATTGTAGAAGCATATACATCGCCCAAGAAAAGACTTACTAACTCGACCCAACCGAGTAGTAGGCATAACAAGTTTATGTTTGTTCCTCGTGTTAACATTATGAATGTCACAGTTTCTAGAAAATTCCTCAATGTGCTTACGAACATACAAAACATTATCGAAAATGTATTGGGAAGCAACAGTCAAAATGTTTATTTCTTTAAATTTTTCTCTTAATGATCCTTTAGGACCTAGGTTATAAATCGCGCGAATAGCCCTCTTCTGCAGCACAAAGATAGTATTAATATCGGCCGCACTGCCCCATAACAATATACCATAGGACTTAATACTATGAAAATAACTAAAGTATACTAATCTCGCCGTATCTATGTCAGTTAACCGTCTAATTTTCTTAACCGCATATGCTGCAGAACTAAGCCTATTCGCCAATCCTTCAATATGGGGGCCCCACTGCAATTTGGGATCAAGAGTAATGCCAAGAAATATAGCAGATTCCACTGGTTTTACCACCTCTCCATTTAATAAAATATTCGCATCTACATTTTTGACATTTGGCGCGGTGAATTTAATATATTTGGTTTTATGATTATTTAATAATAAGTTATTGGCGCTAAACCAGTACACGATGTCAGATAGAGCATTGTTTACTTCGTCATACAAAACTTGGCTTCGTTTCACTTTGACTATAAGTGAAGTGTCATCCGTAAACAATACCACCTTGTGTTTTTTTTTCTACAAGGTTAGGTAGATCATTTATATAAATTAGGAAGAGGAAGGGTCCAAGAATAGACCCTTGTGGTACCCCCATACTGAGAGGAGTCCCAGGAGATCTCCTGCCATTCACCTCGACCCTCTGAATCCTATTATTTAAATATGAGATCAGAAGATTGAGTGCAGATCCTCTTATACCATAGTGGCATAGCATCCTGACCAGCGTTGAATGCTGAACACAATCAAAAGCCTAAAAGATAAATCACAGAAGATACCAAGTGCATTCTGTGATTCCTCCCAGGCCTCAAAAATATTCCTCATAAGTTCAACACCTGCATCCGTAGTCGAGCGTCCCCTAGTAAAGCCTATTTGCTTTATATGAAGTAACTTATAAGTGTTAAAGTGAGTAAGCATTTGGCTTAAAATATTTTTTTAAAAAATTTTACTAAGGGTCGGCAACACCGAAACAGGGCGATAGTTATTCGGGTCAGAAGTGAGTCCCGATTTAAATATTGGTGTAATTTTTCTATACTTCAGAAGGTCAGGAAACACGCCATGGCGTGAATAGCAATAGTTTTAGTAGCTGTATTGAACATGTTCAATACAGCTACTAAAAACTAGTGCTAGATATGGTGCTATGACGTCAATAACAGAACTTATTATTCTTACAGATATGCCCCATATATCAGCAGTTTTTTTCATTTCTAAGGATCTGAAAGTTTTAATTATTTCTGCTGGGCTAACAACACTGAATTTGAAATTTTGTTTACATTCCTTAACATTTTCCAAAAAAAGTGACTCGGCAACACTGGTGGAGGAGACAAGGGTGCTTGAGATGGAAACTGGAATGTCAGAAAAAAATTCTCAAAAGCAGAAACTACTTCCTGCTCAGAGTGGATTTTTGTATTGTTTATTATTAGATTATATTCAAACTTTCAGTCTTTCGCTCTTCCAGATTCCCAGTTAATAACTTTCCAAGTCATTTTTATTTTATTTGAAGCATTTTTAATTATTTCTCTAATATGCATTGACTTAGCAACAGTACATACTTTCTTAAATAATTTTGAATATTTTTTCACATATACAACGAAAGATCTATCATGATTACATGATGATCTCTCACTATATAGTTCATATAACCGTTGTCTGCTCCTATGAATACCAGCTGTTGCCCAGTTGTTAAATGACAAGAGACCACCCGAGTTGACTGTCTTTGAAGTAAATATAGAAGCAAACTGTGTTTTAATTATTTTAAATAACTTACCATACATCTCATTTGGAGTACTGTTATAATTCAAATACAAATACAACATTAATTCGCGCTTTCCCTCAAATTATCAAGTCCCAAATTGGCTTATATATTACTACAAGTGCAGGATAAAGGTATATCTAATACAATATACCTAAATACATATAGCAGTTAACATTTATATTCGTCACAAATGACTGAACCTATTGGGATTCAAACCCAGGACTCAAAGCTCAGTAGATTGAGTCACAAGCCATTGGTTCGTCACAATAATTATCACATTAATATAGCATCCTGGTTCGGTACCAATTTGGTAGCGCATAATTTCATTTTTAAGTAGATAGTAGACGGCTGCAGAAATATATTTAAAACATTATTCAATAGAAAAGTATTAGATTATGTTTTTCCTATACATATTACCTACCTTGTATTTTGAGCACTATAATCAATAATATTCTATATATATAGACAAATAATATTCTTGGTCAATTGGCAGCAATGTAAAACATATTTTATTCATTTAAGGATTGATTCGGAACTCATTACTAAGGAGAAAACTGTGCTTATGGTACTTATATGCCCACTTCTTAATCATTTATACGACTAGATAGACAAAGTGTCATACAAATAGGGAATGCAAGAAGTAGCACGTCACGTACACTAAACTTATGTTCCTGGCCTGTTTTTATCGGTTGTCTAACATCAAGAGACTTTCACCAGTGGGAGGCTCCTTAGCACAGGATGCCGGCTAGATTATCGGAACACCTATTTCTAAGCAGTAATGTGTAAACATTACTGTGTTTCGGTCTCAAGGGTGCCGTAGCTGGTGAAATTACTGGGCAAATGGGACTTAACATCTTAGTCTCAAGGTGACGAGCGCAATTGTAGTGCTGCTCAGAATTTTTTGGTTTCCTGAGCGGCACTGTACTGTAATGGGCGGGGCGTTTTTTAGTTATTCTATCTACATGTATAAATTATGTAAGGCCCACATATACTTTTGCCGTTCCGGTATCAGACTGTGAATGCTATGTCCTTATATTATGTATACAACGTCATTGACTATAATAATCCAATCAAAAAGCTGAATTTTTGACGAGACACTTCTGATGCATTTAATTTGAATATTTTTATTTGTTGAAGTATATCTGACAGCTCGCATGTTAAAGTTGATCAGAACATCAAATTATCATGCGGTACCGGCCCGATAGCCGTAATTCTGGATTCACATTATGCATTCACAGATTTTATGTTTTTGTGGTTGATTTTTTTTTATGCTATTGTATGGAACGAATACGGGTCACCTAATCTTAAGCGATCAGCACCACACACATTCTCCTGCAATAACAGAGGAATCACAGGAGCGTCGCCGACTAATTATAAAGGTGTACATTCAATTTCCCAAAACAACGATAATGATGCATACTTGCAAATTATTTTCGCAGTTAGCCCTTCTAACAAAGGCATAAAAGGCATTTATTTCCACAAAATTTATTCCCTAGAATTTAGATCATTTATGTGTAGATTGACTATGACAGCTGTGAAAACGTTGAAAAAAAATTAAATTTATAGCTAACCTCTGTTTTGAACAATGCCTTCACACTAAAGTAATAAAACCTGGCCTGTTTTTATCAGTTCTCTAGCAGCAAAAGGATCTAACTCGAGGTAGGTATAGGTATTAACCGGCTACTTTCCGAAACTCAACGTCTACTGTGCACCTATTTTTAACCGACTTCAAGAAGGAGGAGGTTCTCAATTCGATTGGTTTTTTTATGTATAGGTATGCACCGATTACGCTGAGATTTATGATCTATTATCTTTAGTTTGATACGGAATTTGCGGAGCACGGCCCAATACTTTTCATTTTATGAACTTTTTTCATGAATATTTTTGTTTTCGTGGATTACGAGATCTACAGGAGATCAATAAACTGTTACGAAAAAAACTTTCAAAGATACATCAACATGCTATGAGCTACGAGTTTATACACAAAACTAAAACTACATTAAAGTTTTCAGTATAAACTTTTCTCCAGTCACCGTCTATGTTTACTTATCATTCTGGAGTCGCTGTTTATTTTATTTCACGTTTGCATTTGAAACTTGAAATTGCGACGTTTTACGTGAGATCTGTTCCTGAAACAACCCTCTCGAAATTATTATTATATTCAATGTTGGTGCTCCGCGAAAATAAATATCTTGAATGAATGAATGAAGCCTTTATTGTAAGCAAGCTAAAAAGGTAGATTTTTAACTGATGCTACAACTTAATATACTAAATAAATGATTACAATTATATTTCACCTAATATATGTTATATCTTATGATAATCATTGCTCGCTTGTCCGCCGACATAGGCTTCCTCCAGATCTTTCCACATTTTCCTGTTTTAAGTTGTTCTTCTCCATGTTGGTCCAGCAATCTTTTTGAAATCATCTTCCCATCGTATCGTTTGTCTCCCTCTATTTCTTTTTGCATATCTTAGATACCACTCTGTAATATCTTTCATCCATTTATCTAGTTTGCTTCTTATCACATGTCCTGTCCAACGCCATTTTAGCTGCTTAATTGTTTTTTCCACACTTTCCAATTTCTTATGTTTTTAACCGACTTCAAAAAAGAAGGAGGTTCTCAATTCGTCGGTATTTTTTTATGATTGTTACCTCAAAACTTTCGATTGGCTGAACCGATTTTGATAATTCTTTTTATTTTAAGGCTGGTGCTTCCCGAGTGATCCCATTGTAATTTGGTCTAGATCTGACAGTGGTATTCATGAGAAAACCATAAAAGTCTTAAATTTTGCTATACATACGTATAGCAAAGTGGACGATAAATTTACGAATAACTCAATATCGCGCCAACTGATTGCGATGATTCTTCATTTTTTTTATTGGAAAGGATTTACTTCAAAGATAATTTGTTGGGAGTTTAGTTAGGATCTGATTACGGAATCCATGACAAAGTAACAGAACACTGTCTTTAATCAAATTGTAAAGTACTTATGTTCATTGCTGCATTGAAAAATTTAGTATATATACACATATTTAGACAAATTGTTAGTTAGTGTACTTCAAATTCACTAAATATCATAAAATAAAAAAAAATTAACAAAAAAACAACCGCCTTTAAAAACACTCTTCCAAAACAGTAGATATAATGTGCACTCAAAAGTATAAAAACAATTGCGTATTTTTGGATAAATAATTGTGTGTATTGTACACATACGAATAAATTAATCTTATTCTAGTTACGATTATTGTAATTTTTGAAATCGGCTTCCTTCCGCCGCGACCCGCTCTCGCCTCTCGCCACCTCACGACTCAAGCACATCTCATCTTTAACTATGTATGTAGTTACAAACCTATCTCGGATGATCTATCTATTGTTTTGAAATGTGTTTTTGAAGTCGGTTGTTTTTTTGTTAATTTATTTTTATTTTTAGTGAATTTGAAGTACACCAACCAACAATTTATCTAAATATGTGTAGATGTACTAAATTTTTCAATGCAGCAATGAAAAGTCTAAAAATAAATGTAAATTAATCATCCACATACGTAAAGCATATTTAAGACTTTTATGCTTTACTCATATATTCCACTGTCAGATCTGGACAAAATTATAATGGAACCACACAGAAAGCACCAGGCCTCAAATAAAGAAAGAATTTTCAAAATCGGTTCACCCAGTCCGGATGCCGGCTAGATTATGGGTACCACACCGGCGCCTATTTCTGCCGTGAAGCAGTTATGTGTAAGCATTATTGTGTTTTGGTCTAAAGGGCGTCGTAGCTAGTGAAATTACTGGGAAAATAAGACTTGACAACTAATGTCTCAAGATGACGAGCGCAATTGTAGTGCCGCTCAGAATTTTTGGGATTTTCAATAATCCTGAGCGGCACTGAAAGTCCAGCTCGTCTCGTGCCTTATTTTCATAAAAAAACTTATATTACTGATCCTGGCTATTTAAATTAATGTCAGATGCAAGTAGACCAGTAGAAAAATAACATTTATTACACCATTAAGTTTTAACTTCGCATTAAAACATTGAAAATACTATAATCTATAATTAAAAAATAAATAAAAGTTAGTACTATATTTAACTGAAGGTTCTGTGTTTGTTGTTGACAACGGACTGATGTAAATATGAAAATCGCGCCTTTATATGAAATAGGAAGCCACAAGCGGTTACATTTGACATGAAGTCAATTAATACCGTCACTATAGTGTTCGTTGGTAGCTGTATACTACTCGCTAGACGTTCGTAATTTGTCAACGACAGCGCCGGAACTTCAGCTGTTAGAACATTTTAACAATGTAAACCATAATATCACCGTTCAACCTGTCTAATTGGTTTACCTTCATTAACATAATGACATGTTAATGAGATCGATTGGTAGTTTGATATTATGTCGAACTATTTAGTTACCTATTTACCTTAGTTGAATAAATAAAACTTTTATTATCTGTTTGATTTATGAATGCTAGTCTCTTTCTATATAGTATGCTCAATAATATAAACATTAACAGCAACTATAGAATAGTAAAGACGAAATTAATACTTAACACAAAAGAAGAAGCTCCATTAAAAGTCAAATTTACGTACTTCATTAAAATACAATAATACCACGGACGAGTAAAAAAAGAAGGACTCCGCGCCGTGATATTAACAAGTGAAGCACCGTTATGATAGTGTGTGTGCGGTTACGTGGGATACTAGTTACACAATTTTTTCTCCCTTAATTGTTATATGATTATATATGGCCACAAATACTTATATAGTATCGTTTTTACACATTTTCACAACGCACGACGGCATTTTTAAAATATTTTATTGAAACTCAAACTGATCAGTCACAGACGATGACAATTCTCACAATGGCCGCCTATCGGCCTGTAGTAATGTAAGTGTGTGCGTGGGGCTATGTATTTACACGTTAATCAGTTTGTTTTGGTGCTACACTGTTATGTTACACTGTAAGGTGACACGGAGTCCTTATTTTTTTACTAGTCCGTGCATAATACCAATATAACACCAACGAAGAAGCAACAAATAAACTCAAACCTGTTTTGGATAAAACTACCAACCTGAAAATTCAACATTTAATGACCAAGTTGCACAATAGCCTCATTTTATAAAGGCTTTTGAGTCGCTAGAACAAGACGAGATTAGCCTAGCTTTAAGAACCAAGTGCGTCTCCCACTTATCTACAAGCACATAAGTCAGTTCATCTCATGTCTCAGGAGTAGGTACAGAGTTACGACGTAGTTGTACCATATAATACAAAGATATACTTTATATGACATACCTTTTGCGACGAATCAAATAATAATTTCTCTGTGATAGACTCAAGATACTTCTGCATATGTATGTAATATACTCTCTGCATCACTTACTTTAATACAAATTCATGTAATAAATAATAAGATTCAGTAATACTAAAATCAAACCATTTGTTGCATTGGTATTGTGCAGTGAGGTTAATTAAATGAAAATACTATAAAAAATAATACCTAATAAGGTCATATGGAGCAGAATGATTATTAAGTAAAGAACTATTAATTATAAATATAATTGTACTAATATTTAATATATTACTATAGTACCTCTTTCTTATAAAAATTACCCATACATGACGAAAATATAAGGTTTAAATAATATAATATGGCGAAATCATATTTGTGAAAGTTACAGTATTTACTCGAGCCAGTCTCGAACAATGTGTGACGTTGACGAGTCACATGTTCTGTTTAACTTTGCTAATAATTTAAGCTATAATGCCGGGTTGCATAGTTAACTTGGTAAAAATAATAATACAAAAGATACTAGGTATCATCATATCATCTGAAATAAAAAAGATACTAGGTATCATCATATCATCAGTTAGTATATTGTATTTTATTAATTTCTTTCTAAAATAACACGGAGCGTATGTTACAAGATGTTGAAAGATGCCGTTGAGTGTCAAGATACAACGCACACAAGCATCTTATAGTTGCCGTAATAAAAGAGATGTTGTTCTTCAGTAGTGCGGTATCTTATTGGAGCGCAGCGGAGACCAATCCTTAATCTAAGGTTGGTATGATACTTTAGCTTAGCTTAAAAACTGAAATCCTTAAGGTATTTCACACATCATATCATATTACAATTACCAGTATTTTCTGTTGGTATTATATTTACTTTACTAACCATTAAAACTGAGTTCACAAAAAAATATGAGAGCAGTTATCAAAGCTGCTAGAATGAAGATAACAGATAAGATCTAAAGAGCAGCTCCTTTATGACAGAATAAATACAAACAAAAATACACAAAGATATATTTTCAACAGAACTTAAGCACTCAACTTTCAAAGTTATCTGTGTTGGACCATTTTTACTGCATAAAAACGTTTGATATTTAAAGAAGATGTAAGGTTGGAGACTGTATTTAATCCTTACAGTCAATCTTCAATGGGATAATGTTTTGAAATAAAATATGAATCCTACTTCCATTACTAAACTCTATTATTTTGTAGCTTATAATAAAATTATTTTTTATAAATTATTAATATAATTATTAAAATTATAAATCGGCTGGGTTTAAAACTAAATGAACCAAATCAATGAAGAGGTGGCGTTCAGGTAGATGCTCTTAGGCGTCACGGGTTAATCTTGTATAAAATCGGCAGACCGTATCAGTCGTCACGCCAGCATTAAAAAAGTCATCCGCAGGTCATTTGCCGCTCTTAATATACCAACTGTTTAAGATCTTGCTGATTTAAATGGTATTGGAACCCACTGCGATGGCAAGCGTCCAGATGGAATAACACTGGTGGCTTGGGCACGGGGAAGGTTGCTAGTGTGGGACGCGACTTACTTCGACACTCTGGCTGCTTCTCATGTCCAAGTTACGTCAGTTGGTTCTGGGGCTGTTGCTTCGACTGCCGAAGATAGTCGCAAGTATGTCTCATATCATATGGTCTCAGTGAGTCATACATATTTATGCCGTTTGGTGTCGAGACATTTTCCCGGTGGGGCCCAGAGAATGTACTTCGCACCTCAAAAAGCCTACTGGAAACCCAAGCGCTGGCAGCTACTTCGGTCAACGGATAAGCCAAGCTGTCCAACACGGAAATGCTGCCAGTCATCTTGGTACGCTTCCACATAATGATAGTATCAATTTTGTGTAATCATAGTGTTGTAAATATAGTTATAAGATCTGTTTTATTATAAAATCATATTGAATGCGTTTCACAAACTAGTAGAATTACCCTCTTCTGCACCACAAATATTTTGTTTATATGCGGCCCTGCCCCAAAATATTCTTATTCCGTTACAAATTTAATTATCACTAAGACTTTAAGGAATCTAACTTTAAATTAGGTATGGCTGTTTCAATATCTGTTAACCCTTAATTTTTTTAATAGCAAACGCTGCATAGCTTTACTCTAATAAATTACCCTGTACTTCCCCGGGATATTCTCCCTCGGGCTGCCCGTTGTATCCTAGGGAGAGCATATCCTATGACAAGCGAGGCAGTAACACCACGGCACCCCGCTTCACGCTTAATGTGGACTTTTGCAACTTCAGGGGAATCCACTCCAATTTAAACGCTATCCACCACCATCTTGATTTTGAGGATCGTTAAAATAACCCAATTTGTCGTATCAATGCTCTTCAACAACACTTCCCTTAAAGCCTCTCCTAGTATCGGAATACTGGGTCTCGAAATCTTGAGCGAATGCCATCTGGAGGGTAAAGCCAAATTGGCTTCGAAGAAGCTGGGCGTCATAAATAGAGCACGACAAATGCAACGCAGAGCAGCTCAAATTGTCGAGGACCTAGTGCTCTGTGAATGGTTGGACCACTTAGTGTTACGTAGAAGCGTCGGTTCATTGTGTGTCTTCTACCGCATCTATTCCGAAGAGCTGTATCACCTGATTCCTGCCGCCGAATTCCACCTCCGCACGACACGCCACAAGGTAAGATATCATCCTCACCATCTGGATGTGTGGCGATCTTCCACTGTGTGCTTTTCAAGGAGCTTTCTTCCACGCTCTACAAAGCTGTGGAATGAGCTTCATTGTGCGGTGTTTCCGGGACGATACGACATGGGTACCTTAAAAAAAAGCGCGTACACCTTCCTTAAAGACCGGCAACGCTCCTGTGATTCCTCTGGTGTTGCAAGAGAATGTGGGCGGCGGTTATCACTTAACAGCAGGTGACCCGTACAATCGTCTGTACTCCTTTTTCCATAAAAAAAATGATTTTAAGTCTTATGTGATGCCTGATATGTTGTTGTTTCTACTACATCAATTTTATCATTTTTAAATATGATAGGTGTTGGTTGTTTCTTTATATTTGTGTTGTTGGTTTAACATAGTATATCAGATTTTTTTATATTATTAGTAAGTTATTTCCATTTTAACATACCAGTTTGCTACTTTCTTTGATTAGGATTCATAATAAAGAAAGCTTGGAAAAGGAATGTTACAAATTACATTGGTATTTTCAGAAAGAGTAGCATTATTACAATTAAAATTTTAAAAATTAAACATATCTTTAATTCAGGCATATGTATAAACAGAAAGATCCAGTGAAGCCGAAATCCAAAACTTCTACGCCGATCTTAAAAAAGCACATACGATGGCAGATGAGAATGTTCTAGTCTTAGGAGATTTTAATGCAAAAATTACGGCGTAGGTCAAAGAATTGAAAGAGGAGAACGATTAATAGAGTATGCATTCGAATACAGATTAGCAATAATCAATACCTATTTTAGAAAAAGACCTATTAGAATATTGACTTGGGAATCACCAGATAAAACTGCCAAGAATGAAATTGATTACATCATGACAAATGTTCCAAAAATAATCAAAAACTATGAAGTCCTTAATAATGTAAAATTCCTAACAGATCGTAGACTACTGAGAGCAACACTCCTTTTAAACCAAAGAAAAAAAATGTACAATAAACTACAAAAAACAACAAAGTATCCCCAATAGAGACGATGAAATTAAATACTACGTAGATATGCTAAAGCGGAATATCGGAGGCAAACAAAAAGATTTAACAAACGTTCGATCCTATTACAATATGCTTGAAGAAGCCATAATTTACAGCTTAACCAACAAAAACAACGTTGAAATCATAAAAAGAAGCAAAATAGTAAGTGAAAACACAATAGAACTAATAAAAAGAAGAACTGAACTACAAATGAAAAAGAATGAGGACATAAATACAAAGAAGGATCTAAGCAGATTATATAAAGGAACTAACAAAGCAATTAAAAAAGATTATAGCAAACATAGGCAAGGGATAGTAACAAAAAAACATAAACAAACTTAGAAGCACGAAAAGAGCATTTAAAGAACTGAATAATAAGAAAAGGTGGATACAAAAACTATAAAGCCAATCTAAAGAAACCAAAACAAGACAAGATATTATGCATCAAGCTAGTACTTATTACCAAGAACTCTATAAAAGAAAAGACGACGAAATTGTGGATTTCAATGAAAGATACCTAGCTAAAAGCATAAAATTAATTAGACCTATCGATGAAAAAGAAATTTATGCACAGCTGAAACAAATAAAACCAGATAAAAGCCCATGTCCAGATGGGATAACCAATGAAATCATTAAATTAGGTGCACTAGTATTACTTAAACACCTCACATAATTGTTTAATATGATTCTTGAAGCTGAATCTGTCCCCAATCAATGGTGTAAATCGGATATTGTACTGCTATACAAAAAAGGAAACCCATTAGACATCACCAATTACAGACCAATCAGTTAACTGGCAAGCTTATTTATATAAGCTTTTTGCATCTGTCATTCTCAAACGCCATAACATACGAAATTGATATTGCACAATCAAGGGAACAAGCAGGCTTCCGTTCTGGCTTAAGTACGATTGACCATGCATACATGCGATGGATCAAATAATCAAAAAGTACCAAGAATTTAAAAAACTTTTGTACTTAGGCTTTATCGACTATACCAAAGCATTCGATAGCATAAGCCGCAGCTCTATATGGAAGTCACTAAGCAGGTTGAACATCAATGAAAAGTATATAAATAACATAAAACATACTTACAGTAACTGTATAAGTAATGTTCGACTAGAATCGAGAAGTGAAGCAATATGCATTGAAAGAAGAGTGAGACAGGGTGACCCCCTGACACATAAGCTATTTTTTGCTGTATTTGAAAAGATACTCGAAAACATACACTGGAAAGCCAGAGGACTAAAAGTTAACAACAGCTATTTAAATCATCTCAGGTTTGCTGATGATATAGTTATCCTGTCTGAAACACCCAAAGATCTATGCGAAAAGCTATGCACACTTGATCAAGAAAGCTCAAAAGTTGGATTACAATGACAAACAGCATCAAATTACCCATCAGAGTTAAAGAAAACAGTATAGAATATGTTAACAGCTACATCAACCTGGGTAAGCAGGTATCATTTAATAAAACAAATAACGAAGACGAAGTCGAACGGAGAACAAAAATAGCCTGGAAAAAATATTGGTCGCTCAAAGAAATCTTAAAAGGAGACTACTCGATGAATTTGAAAAAAACAGTATTTGATACCTGCATAATACCCTGTTTGTTATATGGCTGTAAAACATGGGTATTAACGACAAGAGCTAAACAGAAGATCAGGACAACACAAAGAGCCATGGGGCGAAGCATATTAAAAATAAGGAAAATACACAAAGTCAGAAGTGAAGAAATTAGACAAAAAACTAAGGTAAGTGATGCCCTCATGCAAGCCCTTAAATTGAAATGGCAATGGGCTGGTCACGTAACTCGCTATAAAGAGAGCAGGTGGACACTCAGAATCACGCAGTGGAAGGGACCTAAAGGAAAACGACGAGTAGGCAGACCGAAAAGAAGGTGGGCTGATGAAGTAATGGAAATAGCCGGGAACGACTGGCAAATAATGGGTAAAGACAGAGAGGCGTGGAAAAAGTTGGAGGATGGCTTCACGCGAGGAGGCGATCCAAATAAATAAATAACCCATACAAATAAGTAACACGTACTAACATATAGATATTAAGAATAATATAAACTAACTCTAAATAACAACATCTGAAATGTACATATATTAAGGATACGAAATAAAAAAGGGCTTTATTATTATTATTATTATTAGTAATCCGTCCTTATAGACCTGACCAAAACAAGGTTGCTTGCGCTTTGCTTAAAATATAAAACGTTGTATCGTCATCAGACAGAAATATAATAACTGTCAGCATAATAATCATGTTTATCTTGAACTAGAAATGGCAAACCATTTACGTAAGCTAGGTATAAAAAAGGACCTAAAATTGAGCCCTGTGGGTTTGATATGATACATCTAATTGATCTATTAATTCCATCACTGTCAGCTCAGAAGAACTTAGAGTTAAAGCAATTGATATATTTCTCACTAATACAGTTAAGAGATTTCATAAAATCGCTTTTCTTTAGGAACATTTGTGTTTTAATAAATATACAAAACTATTAATCAATAATTTTTGCATCTATGAAATCGAAGATGTTAAGATATGAATATTGAATACAAATTTGGAATTATATAATAGTAGATTAGTAGCCAAGGGCTGTAAGGCATCAATAGCAGCCCGAGATATTTAGGCACACGAGCGCAGCGAGGGCGTCTATAGTTCGAGGGTGCAATTGATGCTTACACCCGAGCTAACTACTGTGCTTTACATCTCGATTGTGAGGCAAGTAGAAAAAAACCGGCATCACATAAAACAGTTTATTAGTTAAAATTTATAGTGAAATGAGAACAATTTTCAAATTTTAGGGACAGGTGTTTTTTGGTAATTTTACTTTTATTTTGTATGGAATCTTCAATGTAACCTTAAGCCACCATGCTGGATTTCCACCCATCGTGCCTATTTATAGTGGTTAAGTTAGCCCCAGAATCGGCTAAAAGTGTAGCCGATGTTCTCCGGAAGCAATGATCTGTGTACAATTCCGGGTTTGCTAACTTTAAATAACTTGTGATTTGCTTCGGCATAGTTCTGATGGTATTTATTCCAATAACTTGTTTGTATTTTTTCTACTTACCTCACAGTCGAGATGTAATGCACAGTAGTTAGCTCTGTAAGCATAGACTAAGACTGTAAGCATAGACTAAGACTGTAAGCATCAATTGTACCCTCGAACTATAGGCGGCTGCTAAATATCTCCGGCTGCAATTGATGCCTTACAGCCCTTGTCTACTAATCATTTTAATGATATTTAATATTATTTACTATAATTAATATTGAATATATTATATTAAATATAAACAAGATAATTTGATCATTCTTTAGAATGATAGATAACTTTCAGTCACATTCAGTACTCAACCTAAAACGAAACATTATATTGTTTTGACTAATATCTATTAGTTGTGTTTATTGACGCTCATTGTACCAAGTTTCAAAGCAGATTATGTCTGTGGCTGTGAAATCGGTTCTATTGTATTGAGATTAATTACAAGCTCTCGTTATTGGTAACCATCGGCTGTAAACAGATGATGGCCTACATCGAATTACGTTTTGTATCTAGTTATTGGATCAAGCATCGCTTATTATTTTTGATTCATGTGTGTTTTATTTGTT
>CATIXQ010000005.1:14935843-14982439 GCA_949711755.1 Leptidea juvernica | reverse complement strand
AATGACAATATATGTTAATGCATAATACTAATAATATTATATTAATGTTTTATTTGTTGTGTTAATGATACAATATATTATTTATTCTTATATATACAAGTATCTATTACAAAGGTAAGAGTGTTTTTGTTTGTTTGAGCCCATTTATATCTGGTTTGACCAATCTGATTTGAATAGTTATTTTTCTATTTTATAGTCAGACGTACGTCAGTTGGAGTTAATGGTTGGTGAAACATAAATGCAATGTGTTACTAAAATAAAATTCTTAATATATCTTAATAGTCCACAATATCATATGCTATTTCTTATACATTAGCTACAAGAGCTATCTTAAAATATATAAATCCAGAGTCCTGATGTTTGTTCCCATTGGACTCCTAAGCTTATGAACAGATTTAAATAGGTATTTCTTCATGGAGTGAAGTTGAGTCCAACTTGAGAGATAGGATAGTTTTTATTTCGATTTGATACACATAAATATTTTTATTTCCAATATCTGTTTTGTATGGACACATGACTGTTCTGTGGTTCTGGTGTGAAACAATTTCATTATAACAACAGGGAGTATATTTTACGAAATAATTTCTTGATGTAATGAAATATTATTGACAAATTCATAAAAAAACGTATTTTATGTATTAAGTTGTGTTGTATTACAAATAAAATATTATTCACGGGTGATACTGCGGGGCGCCATTAGTTATCAATATAACACCACACTCGTCTGCCATAGCTACCATAAAATATTTCTTTGTATATTACATATAAGTCAGAAGTACGAAATATTTTTGTTTAAGTTCCGCCGGTCATCACAATAAGAAACCAGCTGGTAGGAGCTGCTCTTGGTACTGACTTGGTGTTGGAATGTGAAACAGAGGCTTTCCCGAAACCTGTCAGCTACTGGAGCCGAGAGGACGGAGAAATAGTCCCTATTGGTAAGGTATTAAAAATCTTGATACAAAAATAGTTTTCGATGATATTTTTTTTTTTGAAATATAAAAATTTGTCACATAAGAATGTTTCATACAGTGAGCTTCCTTGTGCGGTGTTTCCGGGATGATACGACATGGGCAACTTCAAGAAAAGCGCATACACTTTCCTTAAAGGCCGGCAACGCTCCTGTGATTCCTCTGGTGTTGCTTGCATATATGCTTGATAACTTGTCGTTGCGTAGAGACATCGCTTTATCGTGTGCCCTCTACCGCATTTATCACAGGGAGTATTCCGAAGAGCTGTTTCACCTGATTTCTGCCGCCGAATTCCACCTAAGAATTCCAAGTTAGGATATCATCCTCACCATCTGGATGTGTGGCGGTTCTCGACAGTACAGTATTCAAGAAGCTTTCTTCCACTTACTACTTACTTCCGCGCAGTACAAAGCTGTGGTATGAACTTCCTTATGCGGTGTTTCCGGGATGATACGACATGAGTACCATCATAAAAAGCGCGTACACCTTCCTTAAAGGCCGGCAACGCTCCTGCGATTCCTCTGGTGTTGCAAGAGAATGTGGGTGGCGGTAATCACTTAATACCAGGTGACCCGTACGCTCGTTAGTTTTCCTTTTGCATAAAAAGAAAGAGAACCCCACAGAGCTATTAATGCTTTATTTAAATAAAAAAAATATGCGCTATTTTTGCCAATTAGCAGTAATCTGTAAACATTATTGATTTCAGTCTAAAGGGCGCCGTAGCTAGTGAAATTACTGTGCAAATGAAACTCATGTAACAAGGCGACGAGCGCAATTGTCGGTCAAGTCAGAGTTTTTCGGTTTTTTCAAGAATCCCGATTGGCACTGCATTGTTATGGGCAGGGCGTATTAATTACCATCAGCTGAACGTCCTGCTCTTCTCGACCCTTATTATCATAAAAAAAACATGTTATAATTCACATTACTTCCCTTATAATACGATACACATAGAACAATGTAGAACCTTGTTTTGTCAACATAAATTACTGACCTACTTATGATGTTATCACAGTATTCAGCCGCATACCATTATCTTGATAGAGAAAGTTCTATTACACATGCTTTTCCCTTGTGTGAGTCAAATAAATTAGAACTGAAAATGTAGCTCGTGAAACGATATGCATGATTTGAAAATTCAGTAACAAGGAAGATTTTAATAAGAGATTTATCTCGATATACCAATAAGCCATTTGTACAGTGAGGCATTTAACACAACGTAAAAAGTGCAGAAAATTATTTAAATACAGAGGTTAACATATTTAACAAAATAATGTGTGCTTTGTACTACGCATGTGCGCACAAACACGTATTCGTGTCTCTCGCGGAAAATATTCAGTTTAGAAATAAAATAAATTCGAAACCTCAATATCATTTTTAAAGAATTATTCATAAATTTCCAACACGTGGGTTTGATGAAAAAAAATTTTTGATTTTCAGTTTAAGTATTGGGACGCCCAAAAGTTAATGTTTTTTTTTATTTCTGTATGTAAATCTTAATGCGGTTCACAGAATACATATAATTACCAAGTTTTAATAGAATAGTTCTTATAGTTTCGGAAAAAAGTCACTGAGACATACGGACGGACAGACAGTCAGGCAGACATGACGAAGGTTCCTTTTTTTACCCTTTGCCTACGGAACCCTAAAAAGTGTGTACATACAAAATAAAGTATCTACATTATGTAATCCGCATTAATATTAAATTACCTCATTAATCATTAAATTCCTGTATCCCCTTAGCTGGGGCAGAGGGCATCCACAGTGCATCTCCATCGCGATCGGTCCTGAGGATCTCTCTTAATTTCACTCCAGGTCTTTCCTGTACTACTACCGATTATTAAAAAAAAATCTATGTTTGTTTTTTATTACTGTCATGTTATTTTTTTATGGAAAAGGAGGACATACAAGCATACGGGTCACCTGGTGTAAAGTGATCACCGCCGCCCACTTTCTCTTGCAACACCAGAGGAATCACAGGAGCGTTGCCGGCCTTTAAGGAAGGTGTACGCGCTTTTTTTGAAAGTACCCATGTCGTATCATCCCGGAATCACCGCACAAGGTAGTTCATTCCACAGCTTTGTAGGTACGTGAAAGAAAGCTCCTTAAAAACCGAACAGTGGAGGAACGCAAAATATCCAGATGGTGGGGATGATATCCTTATTTATGGCGTGTCGTGCGAAGGTGAATTTGGCGGCAGGAATCAGGTGAAACAGCTTTTTGGAACGCTCCGCGATTAATGCGGTAGAAGACACACAATGAAGCGATGTCTCTACACAACGGCAAGTGATCCAGCCGTTCACAGAGTACTGGGTCCCCGAAAATTCATGCTGCTCTGCGTTGCACGCGGTCAAATGGAGCGAGATTACACTAGGGCTGCGCCAGACCAGAGATGACAAACAGTCCCTGCCGCCGTTGCACATGAGGAAGGACACCCTGGCCTATACGGCAAAAGAGAAAGCCGATCTCCTGTGTGCTCTTTTTGCCTCCAACTCGACTCTTGACGACAACGGAAAGACACCACCGATCATCCCGCGGTGTCAGAGCTCTATGCCTGAAGTACAGTTCAGACAGAAAACTGTTAGGCGAGCTCTGTTTTCGTTGGACGTCGGGAATTCGAGTGGGCCAGATGGCATTTCTCCAATAAAGGCATAAAAAGGCATAAAAGGCATTTATTTTCTCAAAATTGATTCCTTTAGAATTCTTTTTGATGTCATTTCTAATACTACTAGATACTACTACCGCTTCGGAAACAAATGGCGCTCTGAGAGAGAAGAATCGCGCTTAGAACGTGTGCGCCAGAGTTGACCGGTGCTGACGCGTTTATTTCGGCACTCATATATAAATGGCGTAGTCCCTGACTCATGGAAGTCAGCCCTTGTCCATCTGATCCAAAAAAAAAGAGAGAGTAAGTTCGGATCCGGCCAAATACAGGCCTATAGCTATTACCTCCCTGCTCTCCAAAATCATGGAGAGCATAATTAACCGCCATCTCTTGGAATACCGTGAGGGATACCAGTTGAGCAACGACCGATAGTACGGCTTTCGACACGGTCAATCGGCAGGTGATCTTCTGGTATACCTAACACATAGATGGGCGACGGCTTATCGAAAGCAAGGGAGAAGGCATCAGGTGACCCGTATGCTATAATAACTTAATAATAAATTACGAAAAAGCTGATAGGTAAAAAATGTTAAAGTATTCGATTTTCCTTCATCAAATCCATTTATTCACTTTCCTCTAAACCAGTCTTTAACTCTTATTATGTCGCTTCACACGTAGTTCATAGATATATTAACTGAAAATTAATCCCATCCCATATTTTACTACTTTAGGTATGAGACTTATTGGTACAGTCTTAAATAAAAAAACGAAAATATTTAAATTCGGATTTCCCTTGAGTTCAATCTAGAATCCTGAGCAGCATTACATTAAGTAAGTGTTACCCCTTACCCCTACCTGTAGCACCAGGTGGAAGACTCGAGCGTTGCGTCAGTTCTTCTCATAAAAAAAAGTAATATGTGTTAACTTTACTAATTGCTCCCTTTTATAAGAGTTCATTTTTGTAGGAGGAAGCTTAGAGCCACAAAGGATAAGCGGCACTTTTCGTTCTGTGTTAAGATTGCCTCTACGAAGGATCAAAAACTCTGATTACGGTTCATATAAATGTGTATCTAAGAACTCGTTGGGGGACACAGAAGGCACGATCAAGTTATACCGTAAGTATTTCAATAGAAATTTAAAGAATTTTTTTTTTCAAAAACAAAAAATCTCACATAATGTTATTGCCGTTTTCTCTCACAAACATTTGATCTCTTGCTTTTAATATAATTATGAAGTAAGTCTATATTTTTTTCGAGATAAATATTCAACTTTTTAATATGGAGCGACATTAAATAAACACACGGGCTTAGCTAGTCATTGCATTAAAAATAAGAACTTGTAACACCTAACCTGTTTTGAAAAGAGCAACCTTAGAGTTTCTTGCTCGTTCTTCTCTGTATGAAAAAAAATGCATATTTGATTTGTAATATGATTGACCTATGAAATAAACAAATTAAAATTACTTGATTTGATTTACCCGTAATCATAAATGAATAAATTAAAAATTAAAATACACAATTTACCTAAATAAATAAATTTTCCAGTTATTACATCATAAAATTTTTGCAATAACTTTGTTTGAATCTCACTATTGTGCATATATACGAGTATGTTATTGTTGTTTGTTGTGAAGGTTATAATTTAAAAGGTTAGTGACTTTTCAATACAATACACATAACAATAACAAGGTCGAGCCTTAAATTTGAAGAAATTTTTACATTTTGGATTTTGTACATACCAACCAGTACTCAAAATTATAATTTATTAATAAATGTAAAATTATCCAATGTATATATATAGCGACTAAGGCCCGGTTTCCACCAAAGCGGAGAGGAGATGTGTAGCGGGGAGGAGATGTGAGCTGTGAGAGCTCAAAATCAGTCAACCGATATCTAGGAAGATGTCCTCCTTTTTTTGAGTTAAAATACGTGGCTATTCTACTAAAGTCGGTTAAAAATACGAAAGGAACGCCTTTTGCATTCAAGATCAGTCAATCGAATAAATTACGCTTTCGGGTGTGCGAGACGCGGGTAGAAGGTGCGGGGAAAGGGGCTACAAACATCTCACATCTCCGCTCTGCTTCGCCGCTTGCTCGCTCGTGGCACAAAATCTAAGAAAAGTGAGACATCTCATCTCCTCTCCGCTTCATCCATTTCCATCGAAGCTCAGCGGGGAGGAGAAGTTGAAATAACGAAATCTGATTGGTTATCAAAACGTGTCTCCTCTCCGCTTTGGTGGTAACCGGGCCTAACAACTCAACTCTAGAGCTCAAGACTCATCGATTGATGTTTTTAATATAACTGTGTCTATGGATAAGCGTTGAGAGTTCTTAATGTTACTATAAAATTATTTCAATTGGTTTATATATTACTTCTTCTCTTTGTTTTGTTAATGTACTTAATTCATAGTTTGTATCATACTGTGTGTGCTTCGATTTTCTGTATTTTTCTATTTCCCTCTGTTTGCTTTATATTCTGTAATATAATATACACTGGCCTGCAAAAGTAAGTATCACACTTTTAAAATTAAATTTTTTTCTTAACTATAGAAGATAGAGATTTAAGATTAAAAACGTTTTGTTGCAAATTTTATAGGCTTTAATTCTTAGAAACTAAAATTATACATTATTTACATTTTTAACTTAAAAAAGATAAAACAATGAAAATAGACATTTTTAGTTTAGTGTAAAAAAATTCATCTAAAATGTATTACATGTTATTTAATCTTTAATAACTGGTATTGCCTCCTCGAGCTCTGATTACAGCTTCGAGCCGGTTTGGCATACTGAACACTAGGTTTCGGAGCCGATGTTGGGGAATATTCTCCCATTCTTCTACCAGGGCCTGCTTTAGTGCCCTGAGGGTAGTAGGTGGTGGTCTGCGATTTCTGGCTAGCCTCCCAAGCTCATCCCAGGCGTGTTCAATCGGGTTGAGATCAGGACTTCTTGATGGCCAAGCCATCACGCTGATACCGACCTCCTGAATATACTCTTGTACGATATGAGCCGTGTGTGGCCGGGCATTATCATGCATCAGCATCGATCCCCATATTTGCTAAATGCGGCCCTGCATACTCATTGAGAATCTCTTGAGCATATCTTTGCCCAGTGAGGGTGCCATTTTCTATGGCTACAAGCTCTGTGCGACCTTCTGAAGATATGCCAGCCCATACATGTACACTGCCTCTACCGTATTGGACTCTTTCTGAGATGCAAGCTTGAAGGTATCGCTCACCGGGTCGCCTGTGAATACATCGCCTTCCATCAGAAGTGTAAAGGGAGAATCGAGACTTATCTGCAAACAAAATTCTTGACCATTCTTCTTCATCCCACTGCATGTGTTCACGGGCGTATCGCAGTCTCGCTACTCGATGCTGTCTCTCGAGTTTTGGGCCACTCGCTGGTCTTCGGCGTTTCAAATTTGCTTCAGCAAGTCTTCTTCTCACTGTACTGTCACTAATGTAGTCCCTCCGGGTCTGAAGTAGCTGTTGCTGGACTTCAACTGCATTTTGGTGGCGATTTCTTAACACAGTGGAAATAATATAACGATCTTCTCGGGCACTGGTACACCTGGGTCTGCCATTACAAGGTCTCCTCAGATGGTGTCCAGTCTCTTCGTACCTTCGCTTTACCTTCTGGACCGTTCGTACCGTCACACCCACCATTCTTGCAGTGCGACGCATACTGATGCCTAGTTCCAGAAAAGCCATGATCGTAGCACATTTTTCAACTGAAAGAGGCATGATAAATTAATGTTATGTGCTTTTTAGCATAATAAATTTTTGAAACAAGACCCATCGATCTTGAAAAAAATTTAAAACAGAAAGAAAAATGTGAATGGTAAAATTGTAATTCGGAAACGTCCACTTTGAAAAAGGAATGGTTTTGTTTTTGAAGTTTTTTTTTCAGCCAATTCTTAAAAGAAGGTTACCGACTATAAAGTTTTTATGTACAAAATTAAATTCTCTTTGGAGTCCTTTTTATTTCGAAAGTATATCTTGTGAACTTAAAACGTTATCCCAATTTTAAAAGTGTGATACTTACTTTTGAAGGCCAGTGTATAATGTATCATTAGCTGTAGGTTGTACGTTTTCCTTTAATAAAAAAATAAAGTAATGAATATGGCGTAAATTCTCTATGTGTTTTACAGCCATGCCACCACCAGCATTGGAGAATAAAAATGGTTTGTATCAATATTATTTACTAGAAACTCATTAAAATAATGTTTATTCATACAATGTAATACTCACCATAAGCAAACAACCACTTATTTACCACGTACAAAAGTAAAACAAGTCTCAGATGATTTTTTTGATGAAAACGAGATCTGGAAAGGTCTTGAAACGTCGGGTTAACTAAAATAAAAATTTAACTTTACGCAAAAATCTAATGTAAAAACATAGTTACAACGCGTGTAGCGTTTAAATCCTTTCATCAATTCAGCCGAAAGACGTCCACTGCTGGACAAAGGCCTCCCCCAAAGATCTCCATGACGATCGGTCCTGTGCTGCCCTCATACAACCTACTCCGGCGCTCTTGACCAGATCGTCGGTCGGGCCTTCCAATACTACGTCTTTCGATATAGGTCGCCATTCGAAGACCTTACTGCCCCAATGGCCATCTGTCCGCCGAGTTATGTGCCCTGCCCACTGCCACTTCAGTTTCGCAATCATTTGGGCTATGTCGGTGACTTTGGTTCTTCTAAAAACTCGCGTTAATCAAAGAAAATACTAAAATCTTTACACACTTTTTCTTTTTTTTATGACAAAATAGTAGAAAGACAGATTAAAGTGGCGATAACAGGTCGAATATTAAGTTATAGTTTTTCCTGAGACATATGAAACAAACTACGGAATAATTATCAGGACTGTGGCTAATATTAGTTTGTTATATCATTCTACCTTCTAGAAGACTTTTTGTTTATATCTATTTATCATAACTTACAACAATGCCATCAAAAACATTCTTGTAAAAAAACCAAGTCTCGCAACTCAGGTCTTCTACCGTAAAAGTTGTGAGATCCATGTAATACCAAGTCGGTCAATTATTTACTTAAGGGTCCTTCTGTCTTAAGTTATAATGTTATTAGCTAACCTAACAACATGTTATAGTGACCATATCAATACTGAAAATATTTTATGTTTAATTAAATAGATTAACTTGCCCATTATAATATTCAAATTCAGACTTGTACGAGTAGTTTTACACACAATGAAGTTATAGGGTCGAAAATCGCCTGAACTGCTTCGAGAAAAGGATAGTACGGCCGTACCGCTTGTTTTGCTCAACTTAGCAGAGATTACATAGAATAATAAAATAGAACAAGATGGATACTCGACTCAAGAAAGTGAGGCCAAGTAATGTGGAGCCAATTATATCATTAGACCAGTGCCTTTGAAAATGATAAAAAGTGAAATAAAATAATAGTAGGATGAAACCTATTGGGAACGGAATACAACAAAAATGTAAGGAAAAATAAATTACGGGTGATCTGAGGTCGGAATGTGGAAAAGGGGGGTGCTTTAGGGTAAAAAATGGTTTATCTCGACTACAAGACCGAAAATACGCAATTATTTTTATACTTCTTAGTGCATATTATATCTATTGTTTTGGAATCGTGTTTTTGAAGTCTATTGTTTTTTTGTTAATTTATTTTTAATTTTTTGGTTTTTAGTGAATTTGAAGTACACTAACAATTTGTCTTAATATGTGCAGACATACAAAATCTTAATTGAAGTGTTCCGTTACTTTACCATGGATTCCGTTATCAGAACCTAACCAAACTCTCACCAAACTATCTTTGAAGTATATCCTTTCCAATAAAAAAAGAATCATTGAAATCGGTTGGTGCGATATTGTGTTATTCGTAAATTTATCATCTAATTTGCTATACGTATGTGTAGCAAATATAAGACTTTTATGATTTTTCTCGTGGATGTCATAGTCAGATCTGGACTAAATTACAATGGGACCCCCAGCCCCTCACGGGAAGCACCAGATTTCATATAAAAAAAGAATTATCAAAATCGGTACACCCAGTCGAAAGTTTTGAGGTAACAAACATAAATAAAAATACCGACGAATTGAGAACGTCCTCCTATTTTGAAGTCGGTTAAAAAGTGTAAAACGATACTATATAAGTATTTGTGGCCATATATGATTATTTAAGGGAGAAAAGATTGTGTAACCGCACACACACTAACATAACGGTGCTTCACTTGCTAATATCACGGCGTGGAGTCCTTCTTTTTTTACTCGTCCGTGATCCTACTATTATTATTTCTTTGCTTGGCAGTCCACCGCTAGCTAACAAGATGCCTGCATCGCATTAAAAGGAAAAAAAATGCTTATACATTATATTTCATTTTTATATTAGTTATAATTACAATTTCTTTGGAATATAAAATATTATATTCAACTAGACCAATGCCACAGTACAAGTAATAGAACAGTAGCGTAACGGTCTCCTTCAAATTATACCTACGTCTGGGTGGAGCGCTACGGTTGGTACATACAAGAAGATTGACTACGCGGACGGTGCGGCGTAGCTGGTTTAACTCGGACAGCGACCAGTCTCGGCGGCGCACGGCGTGACACTCAATATTCTCCCACCAATGGGACACACCAATCGGCTTGCACAGGATGCCGGCTAGATTATGGGTACCACAACGGCGCCTATTTGTTGTTGTAAAGCAGTAATGTGTAAACATTACTGTGTTATGCTAGTGAAATTACTGGGCAAATGAGATTTAACATTATGTCTCAAGGAGACGAGCGCAATTGTAGTGCCGCTCAGAATTTTTGGGCTTTTTAAGAATTCTGAGTGGAACTGCATTGTAATGGGCAGGACGTATCAATAACCATCATCTGAACGTCCTTCTCGTCTCTTTCCGTATTTTCATTAAAAAAAAAAAGAAATTCTTGCCATCCCAAGATTGCTTAGCGGCCGTGTTAATCGTATGTATGTGTGCGTGAGTCGAGCGCTCTAGTATGAAGTTATGGTACTGTCTTATTACTGTATTGTGTTAATGAGTAATTATACTTGTGGGAAAAAGCACGTACACCTTCCTTAAAGCCCGGCAACACTAAATTCCTCTGGTGTTGCAAGAGAATGTGGGTGGCGGTGATCACTTAACACCATGTGACCCGTACGCTCGTTAGTCCTCTTTTTCCGTAAAGAACAGTTCTTGTGAAGCACACATAGGATTTCTTATGCCTCAGTCGGATTGTTCAACAACTGCGGCTAGTGCTAAATTGTTCTATTTATTACTCTAAGCATTATTAAGTTCTGTTCAAACTGAGGCGAATAACGCGCGCGACGCGGGACGCGTTTTAGAGCCATTCGCTCGTTCGCTTAGCCTCTCAAACTGACGCGACTTCACGCGTGTCATTTTTGGTTCTACAGTGGAGAAACACCATGCAGTGTGAGATCAAACAATCCCGCCAGGCGTCCTGCTCTTGTTTGGCTTCAACTTGAGCGACTACTCGCGTCAATTTGAACACATCCAAACCAGTTAGCTGACACAATCGGCGCGAACGACTTCCGTTACGCGTCCCGCGCGTTATTCACCTCAGTTTGAACAGAGCTTTACTCTATTTTAGAACATTAACTATAATTCAATGTACATCTATAAAGTACAACTTACATACTTTGTTTTGTTTCCAGTAATACAAAGGCTTAACATTATGATCGATAAGGAATCTGAGAGCACTCCCTACGGCACTCAGGGTGAGTTTAAATTATTAGAATCTCTCTCGATATTTTCTTGGTACACATTAAAGGGCTAATTAGTTTGAAGCAGTTCTGATTTTGTAAAGGAAAATATCTTTTATATTTGTACCTTTATTAATAAAATGCGAAGATAATAAATATATTTAATAAGCCTGTTATCAGAAACTCTGCTTCATGTTTTAAAAATAAAAGCTATTATATTTTTATAATGGCTTATAAAATGCTCGCAAAAGAGATTTATATATTTACGGTGAACGTGGATTACATATCAATATATATCAAACAATCACACTTGTTTTTACGTATTAATTTACATTTACTTTTTTTGACTCACTTGTGTAACGGCTGTTCCCAATATACTATCTACAGTCTGAGATAAACAACTACCTTCTACTGTCAGTAATTAGCTGTCAATAATCTGAAGCTGTCACAATATAACCGATAAGTCATTCTTATCGCCTTATATTGGGACGCGTGAATTGCAATTTCCATACAAACTTCTATCGCTGGTAAGATATACGTCGTCCCATTGACAGACGGCGTGTACGAATAAGAGATTTACCGTCGACAAGTTTATTGGGACAGAATAGTCAACGATAGTTACGATTTTTATCTCGAGTAGGAGATAGACAGTATATTGGGAACGGCAGTAAGCCATTGAGTATTTGACGATTGAGAATCTCTGTTGCATTTTACATATTATACTGTAATTTAAATGATTTGTAAAAAGATGAAACTATAAATGTGGATTTAAATGGTCAATGAGTTTCATGTTTCACTTCTTTTCATTAAAGCTTAACATTTTCTGAAGTGGCGGAAAATATAAAAAGAAAAGAAAACTTTTGACATTCATAAGTGTCATTTCCTTGAACAACATGAATAAAGTGATTTTGATTTGAATATTGAAGTAAAAATTGTTTCTTTAATGTGTATTTAATAAAATGTGTTTAGATTTCAGATTACAAGACTACAGTGGGTCTGTTTCAAGGAACGAGCTGTGTTACGTGTTAGTGATCTCTTTGATAATGACGAATGTCTTGAATGTTGTTTCGTTGTGAGCTGGGAGCTATTGTTAAAATTGTTGTCTAACGTGCTTTGTTGTCTAACTGTAGTGGAACGAGACTGATGTTTAACGTGTTTGTGGATATTATGTTACAGTAAACTTCGCTTCTAGAAGCATATTAAGCTTATCTTAGATATTGTTTATTTTACAATGAATCTCGCCACATGCAAACGTTAATTCTATGCAGCTAACTTGAGTTAGTTTTATGTAAGTCTATAAAAATCTGTAAACTTATTTTAAAATGGTGGATTAATCCGTACTTATGTAATATTTGAATTAAAAATATACTTTCTTTTATAAATTTAATCACCCTTGAAAAATGAATGATGTATGAATTCAACAGTTCAACACAGCATTATTAAATATAATAAGAAGGTATTTTTATTTAATAAATATCCTATTTGTTTTTTACAAAATAAGGAACGAGCATGACATTCGGCTGATGGTGTTTGATACGCCCTGCCCATTTTGTAATGTTCGCTCGAATCCTAAGCGGCATTGCATTGTTGCAATGCCGCTTAGGATTCTTGAAAAACCCTAAAAATTCTGAGCGGCACTACAACTGCGGTCGTCACCTAGAGACTTAACATTTTAAGTATCATTTGTCCAGTAATTTCACTAGCTACGACGCCCTTCAGACCGAAACACAATAATGTTTACACATTACTGCTTCATGGCAGAAATTGCCGTTGTGGTACCCATAATCTACCTGGCATCCCGCGCAATGGAGCTTCCCAATGGTGAATCTTACTTGTTACTCTTTTTTAATAGATATGTTTTTTTTGAGGTTTTTTTAAGTTTACCTTAATCAAGTCTTGTATTTTAGCATTTTTTTTTATTCTATTTGCACGTGAAAAACATATCGTTGAAAATAAGTTCAGCTTTGTGTTAGTTAATATGATACTAAATAGTTTTAAAATGATAAGAAAGTATTATATTAGACTGAAAAAGAAACGGCTTTTGTATAAATATATATCATAATTAGTCAATTGCTATAGATATTAGTTGTAATATGAATAAGTATTTATTCATTCATTCATACACTCACGCCTTGTTCCCGTAGGGGTAGGCAGAGACAATAGAATGCCACTTGCTTCTATCCTTACAAACCTCACGCGCTTTATCTACATTCATTACTCTTTTCATACATGCTCGGTTGCGGGTGCTCCGGACCTTTCCTTATCTCAAAACGTCTCCAATTTGGTAGACGAATGTTCTACGGGGTCTCCCGCGAACGACTTGCCCACACAGACTTGCCTTATATATTTGATGCGTCATTCTTTTTTCACTCATTCGCTCCGCGTGTCTAAACCATTTCAGCATTCCTTTTTCAGTCCTTGTCACAACATCCCCTTTCAAACCCCAGCGCGCTCGTATTACCGTATTCGAAATTCTATCAATCAGTCTTACCCCACACATACTACGCAGTGATCGCATCACAACTGAGTTAATCCTGCATTATGCTTCTTCTGCCATACCCAACTCTCACTTCCATACATGAACGTGGCGACAATCACTCCATTATGTACAGCCATTCGCGCTTCTATTGGCAGAGTCTGGCCGTTTATAAAGGCATGCAGCGCTCCATTCACACAGTTTGCCGCAGTCACTCTCCTTTCAATGTAACCTTCATATCTATCTATGAATAAATATATGTAAATATATTAAGTTATAAGTGCTTCAGTTGTATTAAAATCCTTAAGAAACATTTATATGTTTTAAACAGGCTATTAATGATTGTAAATAACAATTAATATTAATTGCTATGACTATTATAACATGTAGCCGTGAATTAATAAAGAAGATATATTATGAAATGATGTGTAAAAAGTAATTTATATAATGTTAATGTAGTGATTTATTTATTTATTTGCGGAGAGAAATATTTTATAGAACCTGTCAATTGTGTTGTAAGCGGACCATAATGGCTACTGTGAAATATACTATTTGTATTAAAACCTGACTTTTATTAATCACTACATACTATTAAACAAAGTCCTCCACCGCGTCTGTCGGTCTGTTTGTTCGCAATAAACTCAAAAACTACAGCACGGATAATGCTCTCTTAACCAGTGGATTGCGTGATTCTCGAGAAAGGTAACGATATTAACTCTGAACGAGCGCCGATATCACTGCACGAATCTATCATAAATCACATTTTTTGTTTACAATAACCAAAGCTTGTTTATCTAGCAACCCGTAACATAAACCGCATAATGATTCCTCGACTATTGTAAACAGAAGTGGGTATAGCGTCTCAAGTGGTCGGGTTTGGCGCCAAAACAACTCAGCAGTAGGCTTCTGCGGGGGCGCGGGACGTGGTGGCATAGCAGAGGTTAATTTGAATATAGTAACAACAGATGTTGAAATGCATTATTACGGACACATTGAAGGGTTTAACTACCCTCAATAGCAGCTCGGCTTTCTTTATGAGCCATCCACAAATACTGAAAGTGAACATAAAATTGATCTTTGATGCTATTTGTAATGCCTTAGTATTAAAATTTTAATCTTAATATATATATTTCTTTCCAAACGGCTGGACCGATTTTAATAAGACTTTCTGTGTGTCTTCAGGTGTATTCGAGAATGATTTAGATTTACAATTGAACTACCTCCTAAGGGGCTGGACCGATTTTGATGATTTGTTTGTATGTTCCAGTGAATTTGAGATTGGCTTAGATTCTCAATTCCGTCAATACCTATAATATAACTCTCCTGCTCATGTGTATGTTAGTCAACATCACCTAACGGTTGGACCGATTTATCAAATTTAAGACGTGTGTACAGGACAACGTCTGTCGGGTCCACTAGTATTTATTTTATTATTTATTATTAATTATTTTATTATTATATAAATTATAATAATCATTTTATTATTATAACTGAGAATGAGTCAATTTTTTTTTCAAACAAAATAAATCTTATAACTATATTTACAATTACTTACTTACTTAATGAAAGCCTCGCCTCGTATCAGGATACTGGGTCTTGAAATTCAAGTGATGGCCAATTACATGGTCATCAGGATGGCAAAGCCAAATTGGCTTCGAAGAAGCTGGGAGTCATAAATAGAACACGGCAATACTTTAAGCCAGCCTACAGTTAAGTGCTCTAAAAAGCACATAATACATATATGGAGTATTGTTGTCATCTCTGGTCTGGCACACCCCAGCATTAGCTCAAACCATTTGACCGCGAGCAACGTAGAATTCGAATTGTCGGGGATCCAGTGAACGTCTACATCACTGGCGTTGCGTCACTTCTTCGTAGCGTATCTACACAAACCTCATCGCACACCAGTTGCCTTTTTTTCTTATAACAGTAAAGACGAGCAGGACGTTCAGTTGATTGAAATTGATACGCCCTGCTCATTACAATGCACTGCCCCTCAGGATCTTGAGAATCCAATAAATTCTGATTTTGATTACATTATATTTACTTTGCTTTGGAGCTGTAGCAGAAATGATTTTATGAGACTCTTTTTAGTTGCAGTTAGTCTTCTAGACTCAACAACTAAGCAATAACTTTCAGTACACTTTCACTACAATTCTGAGCGACTCTACAATTATTGAGCTCGTCACCTTGAGACATAGAAGATGTTAAGTCTCATTTGCCCTATAATTTCACTAGCTACGGTGCCGTTCAGATCAAAAAACAATAATGCTTACATTATTGCTTCACGGCATAATCTAGTCGGTATCCTTTGCAAAGGAGCCTCCACTGCCTCCGATGATTCCAGAGAATAGACCTCATGCCAACAGATCTCAACTAAAATTGATTCAACAATTTTACACAATACTATAGGATTACTTGTTAGAAAAAAAACGATCGGAAATTTGAACAAAATTTAAAAATCGTAGCAAATAATCTTCTGTTTTAATTTAAATTAAGTCAAAATGAAAAATACTGATAGCTTGATCTTCTATAAGCCTGTCACTATAATGTTAATAAAACAAAGAACATTGTGGTGTCCTAATTGATTCAGTCACAATCCCTTTGTCATCTCTGTGAATCTCTACAAACTATTTAAACGAACCGAGCGTTGAAAACATTTATGTGTCCAGTACAAATATTTACTTTAGATTTTAAACATTCAACAAATTGATTAAATAACAACATAACGTATGTAATGGAATGTACAAGTGATTAACAATACTGTTAATGTTTTGAAGTCAAGACTTCTTTGTTGTTTGTTTTGTAGGTATCGAATGTGACTGAGTCGTCACGCTAGTTCGAGTAAGGTCGGTTCGAGTCGACTTAGAGATATTCTCTCAGTGAACATAGTTGTATTTAATATTATTAATATAACCAGTGGTAGGCTCCTTTGCACAGGAAGCCGGTTTTATTATGCGTACCACAACGGCGCCTATTTCTGCCGTGAAGCAGTAACGTGTAAACATTATTGTGTTTCGGTCTGAAGGGCGCTGTAGCTAGTAAAATTACTGAGCAAATGACATTTAACATCTCAATTTAATGTCCCAAGATGACGAGCGCAATTGTATTGCCGCTCCGAATTTGTGGGGTGTTTCAAGAATCCTGAGTGGCACTGCATTGAAATGGGCAGGGCGTATCAAATACCATCAGCTGAACGGTCTGTTCGTCTCGTCCCTTTTTTTCATAAAATAAAAAATAAAAAAAATAAACTTGATTGTTTTCATATTTGTCGTGAGGTCTTTAAGAACAGGTCGTATTTTGAATAAATTACTGTAGCGATGGAAGTTTGGACCGATCCAGCAAGGCCTACATGCCATGATCAGGTTGGAGAATTCCTAGAAAGTAGTCAGAGAGTAATAGGAATAAGAGAGCTTTCAATGGTTGGTTCTAGAGGTGTGGAAGAGGCTAGAGATATAGAAGAATCATGTGAAATAGATGTCCGTCAGCTCTGACTAGGAGACAGATGAAATAATATGCAAAAATAGTTAAAGTTATATTAAATCCATATGTGTTTCCTGACCAAGTCCAAAAAATCAGTCTAGCACAGAATATGACCTTTGGTGGGTGGATCAAAATAAAAGCTCATATTCCTTTACAAAGAAATTTGGTGTTTTAAATGAGCATGGGTTTTTTTTTAATATAATAGGGGGCAAACGGGCAAGAGGCTCACGGGATGAGAGTGGTGAGGCAACCGCCCATGGACATCAGCAACAACAGGTGTCAATAGATGCGTTGCCAGCCTTTAAGGTGGGAGTATGATCTTTTATTCTTGAAGGTTCAGGTTCTTGGCAGTGGTAATCAAATACCATCAGATAACCTATCACGACGTCTGTGTTACTTTTTTACATAAAGGTTATTTAGAAATAGAAACACTTTATTCACAATAAAAACCTTCAATTTACAGTATAAATCTTAAAGTAATAAATTAAATTAAATGTAACAAAAATTATTAAAATATAAAGAAAAGAATTAAATAAATGTGCGGCGCGTGATTCCCTACTAAAAGGAGCTCAGTATATTGTTGGTCAGCGCAGAACACACCAACACAACACTGGTTTTCAGCAGCCCCTCGTGACATTTGGAGCAAACAGGTGTTGTAGTCTTCCCATAGTAATTTTTTTTTCATGAACAAGTTGTAAATATAATAATAAATAAATGAGATAAAGATAATAGATTGGTAAACATTAAATATATATAATAAAGATACAGAATAGTGTTAGTCTATAAGATACCTTGCATATCAAGGTTAATTATTATATAATGAATATAAAATAATGTTATTTATATTTTATACTAAAATTAAAAAAAAAAACAGCTTATTAATTTGTCTGTCTACGCCTTTATTCCTACGAAGAATATATTCGTAGCTAACCTATCAGCAAAATACAAAGATGTAAAAAGAATATCCGCAACTTTTCATGTAATGTTAATTTTCAGAAAAAAAAAATTAAGCTTGCGAGACAGTTGTTATTTTTTAAAGTGATAACCCTCACTTCTGGGATTAATTACACAAATTAACCGTTATTGTAATGTAAAACCTGTTAGCACAAAAACGATGTTAATTATTATCAGTTTATTACTACATATTATAAACTCATTAATTTCCGATGACTATTTGATGACTATACGATGATGATTTTTATTCTACTGACGGAAAAGCGTCGGGTTAGCAATAAAAAAGACTCAATGCAAGCCAAGCCAACCTTATGGTGTGTCAGATGAATATATCATTAAATAAACACATTCAAGTTTGAATAAGTCTATAAAATATAGTTATAATAAACGTTCCACAAATTTATAGGTTGCAAATTGTAAGAAAAGAATTTTCTAGTCCCTTACATGTGGCAAGGTGCCCAGAATGTAGACTGCATTCCTCATACAATACCACTATGTTATGCAATTGTAGAGGCCAAGGAATCGTGCTACCTTTTAACTTATACAACAACGAATCACTAAAAATGATATTGTTGAGAACTGTACAGGGCTTTCAATAATTAATAGACACATACTAAGCATTGTTAGTCTTTTGACTTGTTCGAAATAGTCAGCCTAGGAGCTTTTTTGTATATCATTCTGTTTCGATACATTTATATAAGAGTTATTTTCTAGTAGTAACGCTACTAGTAGTAAGTGAGCATTCTACTTGTATTTATAGTAAATATATCTATAATGAGCGACTATAGAATGGTCGTTGTTCTTATATTAAACAAACTTATTACGACTTTTTCCAACATAATCCTGAAGTATTGAAAAGATATGACAAACTTATTAAAAATTATTTCAATTCTATCATTATGAGATCTAAAGGCAGAGTGCCAGATGTATATGCGAACTTCAAATAACTGCGATCCTATCCTTAATGAAAAATAAGTATACATACAAGTAAAGGAATTTTTTTAATCTTAAAACAATACGTGGTCACATGCTGGGATACAGTGAAACAATTCAGGTTTAATTGCACCTCAGAATAGAGGAATTCTTCTGATAGAGGCATTTAAAGCACATTGAAGGGACGTCTGCATGTAACGCTTAGGGATCGAATGACATCAAAAAGAATTCTAAAGGAATCAATTTTGAGAAAATAAATGCCCTTTATGCCTTTTAATGATATACAGAATATATCCCTTTCAATTTGGGTAGCTTAAACTATTTGAACGAACGTGGAGTCAATTATAGCTCATACTATTATCGACTAGAGATAAGTTTACTGCTCTATGTGTTGTCTTACCTTATGGAGTACTAGTTAAGATGCCGACGAGCCCTCATTTATTACACACTATCCCAACTAATATTATAAATTTGAATTTAAGTTTGTTTGTTAAGCTTTGATGTCTAAGCCACTGAACTGATTCTGATTACATTTAGTACAGAGATAAACAAGAGCTTGGGGAAGGACATAGGCTACCTTGCGGCTACCAGGCTTTATTGCGAATAACAGGCTTGGTGGGGTTAAAATAGGAGGTGGAAGTTCGTCATTATCGAGGATGAAACCATGAAACTTTGTATTTAGGCACTTAATAAGATATAAATAAATATTTGTTCTAGCGTTTTTAAAATTTCGACCTGTATGGAGAAGAAGAATTTGGTAGTTAATGTAATTACCACAGCAGTTATCTATATATATATAAACGAATTGCTGTTCGTTATTCTCGCTAAAACTCGAGAATAGCTGGACCAATTTGACTAATTTTGGTCTTGAATTAAATGTGGAAGTCCAGAGAAGGTTTAAAAGGTGAATAAATATGAAAATGCTTGGAATTAAATAAAAACCACAATTTTGTTTTTCCTTTAATGTGTCCCCCGTCCTTCAGAAATCAAACTGAAATAATAATAATTCGTGTTTAAAGTAGTTTTTTTTTACTTTCAATAAGTGATGTGATGTGACATCTATTTTGAATAAAAATATTTGAATTTGAATTTGAAAAGAAGTTTAATAAATATTACTGTATTCCATACATTTGGGTTGGGCTACTAAGTCATGATGTCATTTAAAGAGTGACAGTAGGGCTGCCATTTTTTGTCAGTCCGTTAATATGAAACCCGTGACCAGTTTTGCAGTCTTAACTGAATTTCGACATGATTGTGGTTTGGAACGTTTTTCTGGAATTACGTCCAATTAATTAATTAATTATTAAGATAAATAGTGTATCTAATATAACTAGAATATAAAAATACAAATGTACTTTGGGGTCACCTTAATTTATCCAACTGCGTTCGATGAAAATGTGATTTTCATGTAGCCAATACCCTCGGGTACTATCATTTAATTAGCTGGCAATGTTCGCAAACTTTGAGAACTTACAAGCCCTCGAAGGAAAACAAATGTACAAAATAATAGGGTCTGATTTAGTGTAAAGTTTATTCAAACATGACTTCGAAATATAACAATACTAGGTTTTACTTACGGCTGCGCTCGCGTTGATGTTCTTAAGTTTCAAATACCATAGAAAGGAAAAGAAAATATTTTTGTATCTGGATCAGGTTTAAGTTTAATAAACTGAAATAAAAAAAATACTTCTTCAATATATTGGCGATACAGCTCCGATTAATTCATAGAAAAGAATTGATAATAATAGAAAAAAAAATGTTTAATCAGCAGTTAATTAATTAACTTCAAAAATATTTAAGATAAATGAAAACATGTATGTAAAGGGAGAAAATAGAATTAGAATAAAAAAACGATCAATTATTAAACTGTTTATACTTTTAAGCGCACTTATTTTTAAGGAATACATCAGCTGATTTATATCTACTATACGCAATTGAATTATGAAAATAAATAAAAGTAGGTACCTAACCTTATTTTAGATTTACGTATTGAATTACAAGATGGAAAGGTAGATGGCGTTTACTTATTAATATCAAAATGTAAATTGAATTAAAATAAAAAAACTTACCCTACAAATTACTAACTTTATATTGTTTTTTTTTTTATAAATTAACGCTTATTAATGAAGTTCTTTTTTTAAAATACAGACATCATCCCCACCACCTGGATGTGTGGCGGTCCTCCACAGTGCGGTTTTCAAGGAGATCTCTTCCACGTACTACAAAGCTGTGGAATGAGCTTCCTTGTGCGGTGTTTCTGGGACGATACGACATGGGTACCTTCAAAAAAAGCACGTACACTTCCTCAAAGGCCGGCAACGCTCCTGTGATTCCTCTGGTTTTGCAAGAAATTGTGGGCGGCGGTATTCACTTAACACCTAGGTGACCCATACGCTCGTGTGTCCTCCTGTTTCCATAAAAAAAGTTACCAAAGCTTATACTTATTTGAATAAGAGAAATAAACATGAGTAGACACTTCATTATTACCATTGTTTGTCTTTTTAAAGCGCTCATTTATCAAGTCTAATTAAATAAAAATACAGATTAATTATAACTCATACTATATTCAATTGAATAGCGAAATAAACTGAAGTATTCAGGGTGTAATCAATTAGTGTGACCAGGAGATTATTCCGTAACTGTTAATGATATGAAAAAACTTTTAACTGATATCGAAAGTACGTTACCTAATCAGTTTAATGACATCAATCATCCTCCCTGCGTCGTAATCCTCAGTACTGAGGGTCGTGACCACCCACCCTTCTGTATCACTTTCTCTCGTATGATCACTCTCCATCTATTCCTGTCTCTGGCGGTGTGAAGGGCATTGTGAACCGTAGAGTCAAGAACGGATTGAATCTGGTCGGGCCATCGTGTTGGACTGCGTCCACGAGGCCTCTTCCCATCTATTTTTCCAACCACAATGAACCTCTCAAGGTTTCCATCGTCCTTCCTTGCGATGTGACCGAAGTATTCTAAAACTCTGCGCATACATTCGGAAGGCAATCACGAGGAGATCCTGAGTTCACGCAGTATGGAGAGATCAGACCGAAATGCTGGCCAGGGGATACGAAGCATCTTTCTCCAGCACCACATCTCAAAGGCGTCAATGCGATTGCGGTATGCAGCTTTCAGTTTCCAAGTCTCAGCGACATACGAAAATATCGAGTAGACAAGGGTCTTAGTTTTTACGGAAATGTTGCGATCTCTCCAGATTCTTTCAAGCTGAGACATAGCGCTCTTAGCCATGTCAATTCTCCTGCGTACTTCCCTCTCGCACGAACCATCGTTTCTTATGTTGGAACCCAGGTAGATAAAGTTGTCCACTATTTGTAGGCCCAGCGCACCAGTTAGTTCCAACTTCCCAGATCTATCCACCACCATGACTTTGGTCTTGGACCTCTTTATGGGAAGTCCCATCTCTCCACTAATCCGCTCCATACGTTCAAGAAGTGCAGCCATTTCTGACTCACTGTCTGCAAGATGAATAGTGTCATCGGCGTAGTGCAAGTTGGTGATTGATGGAATGTACATTTATTGTTTTGATTGATACATGGATGAATGACATCAATAACTTTGTAAAAATCAACCGAGAAGTATTCAAAATTTTGGTACATCCATACATTTATTATGAGATTAGTATAAAGATCATTGTAATTGTAAGAACAAGTACTTCACTTCGAAGACAAAATATACATTTAGATTTACATAGAAATAAATATTTTTCAATTCAAAGATAGTTTATTACTGTATTAGGTTAATAAAGAGTTTCCTTCAATATCAATAGTAAGCTTTTACTTATCTACAAAAGAATGCGTTGAACACGCACAGAAATAGAACGATTTTGGGGCAAATTGTGATAATAAGTAAATACTACACGATAATTACAACGAATGTAAGTAAAAAAAATCAAAAGTGCAGACCTCATATTCTCATTTTATACAATATTCTTTTGTAAGAAATAAAAACAGATAAAGGTATACAAATATAAGTAAAGATAGATATACAAAAAAATACACAGTTGTATCTTAGTTTTATAAATAATAATTTAATGACTGAGAATTGAACGCTCATATTAATTGAGAAAGTACGCTTTACTTATACTTTAGATAATAAAAAAAAATCCCTACCATAAACAACGATCTATAAACACAATCGTCCAAAGACGATCAGAAATTAGTATGTTCATTAAAAACATGGTGAACTTTTTAAACCAGCAAAGGGTTATTCCATATTAGGATTAAGAGATCCAACTCGCGTTTTGATGCAATACTGTATAACAGCGCTTCACCAAAAAAACGCAAATGGTATGTGTATTAAGGTCTTTAACCGCCTTCCAAAAAATATCAGAGAGATGCCTAAAACACTAATGAATAAAAATTAAAATTAGGTACATCAGAATCCATTTAACACGTTTTAAGGTATTTTCTCTCTGCGACTTAATAATTTCATAATGAGGTGGTCGAAAACAGACCTCTATACTAAGTAAAAATAATGTGCAAATTAACAATGATGTAATCTCGAGTTAATACGTTTGCAGAACATCCACATCATTAAAGCGACCCTGGATTATCAACTTGAAATTGTGAGCATTAGAGTTATGACATAAAAAGATATGAACACAGTTATAACCCTCTCTCATTTCATTTGTCGTAAAACTTGGATTGTGTTTATATAAAAAGGATTCATAAAGGCTTAATTGTGTTTCTTTGTTTACCCAAAACGATCATTGGCAACAACATTTATGATATTATAGCCCCTAAATGAGGTGGAATTGTCACATAATCTTTTATATTTTAAACAATATTTGTTGAGAATTTGTCCATTTTTTTATGTGGGAGGCTCTTTTGCACCGATTGCCGGCTAGATTATGGGTACCACAACGACGCCTATTTCTGCCGTGAAGCAGTAATGTGTAAGTATTACTGTGTTTCGGTCTGAAGGGCGCCGTAGCTAGTGAAATTACAGGGCAAATGAGATTTGACAACTTATGTCGCAAGGTGACGAGCGCAGTTGTATTACCGCTCAGAATTTTTGGGTTTTTCAGTAATCCTGAGCGGCACTGCATTATAATGGGCAGGGCGTAGCAATTACCAACAGCTGAACGTCCTGCTCGACTCGTCATTAATTTTCATAATAAAAAAAACGTTTTCTTTATGAAAATTAGGCTATTACAAGACAGTGCCGCTCAGGATTCTTGAAATACCCAAAAATTCTGAGTGGTACTATAACTGCGCTCGTCGCCTTGAGATATAAGATGCTAAGTCTGATTTGCCTAGTAATTTTACTAGATATGGCGCCCTTCAGACCGAAACACAGTAATGCTTACACATTACAGCTTCACGGCAGGAATATGCGCCGTTGTGGTACCCATAATCTAGCCGGCATCCTGTGCAAAGTAGCCTCCCGCTCGTGAGTAAGTGATCACCAACGACCTCATTCTCCTGCTAGACCAGATATAGTACAGGAGCGCTGCCGGACTTTTACAAATTTGAAAGCGCTTGTTGAAGGTACCCATGTAGTATTGTCCTGGAAACACCTCACAACGAAGCTCCTTCTATAGTTGGGTTCTACGTTAAAGAATGTTCCTTGAAAGTCGCACAATACATTCAAGTTTCTGGAATATCGTGTGAATAAAATAAATAGTGATTTTCATTATTATAACACTAGAAGTAACGGATTGCTTATAACTAATTCAAGTAGGCTTCATAAGATACATAAAAGCTTTAAGGTTTCAGGCATTATCTATAAATTAATTTAATTTTTTCATTAAAAATTGGATGTCATAAATCCTACTACTCCACAGCTGAATATCTAAGTGATCGGACAGCCTGGGACTAGATTATGATTATTTTATAGCAATAACAATGACAGTACAATATTGTATATTTTATTATAAAGACCGCATTTGTTTCCGAATTGGTAGTAGTATCTGGTAAAATAGAAATTACATCAAAAAGAATTCAAAAGGAATCAATTTTGAGAAAGTAAATACCTTTTAATGTGAAACTGATCTATCGATTCGGTTCAATAACGAATATAGCATGCAAGGCGACAATCACGCCTCCATTTATCTGTAAACGATTTCTCTTATCGTAAACAGTGTCAAGTGTATTGCTCCAGTAGTTAAAGGAAGTCGAAAGTGAACAATAGACGGTAATCAATAAAAGCCGCCCGACCATTGTGTCTCTAATGTGAGGGAATTAGCTATTTGATTCGTGACGAAGACAAATTGTATCCTTATTCGATTAATTGTCGGCCTTAACTGTGTTATACATCATTACTTGTAAAATAATGTTAGAAGCCAATAATTAATCACCGGGCAATTTAATGCAAAGAGCTCGGTTGTGAGTTTTATAATAGATACAGGTTGAGATTATCAAATCATAAGATAAGATTTGTTCATTTAGTTCAAAAAATGAAATATCATTTTGAATATGAAAGAGATTGGATAGTTTCGTTAGTTGGGATAAATGTTCAAAATATTATTAACTAACAATCTTTTTTATACTGAGTAATAAATAGTACAGTAATTACAAATCTCAAAATTTACCGGGATAATCAGATCGTAACACTCGATTCTTTGATCTTCGTCTTACATTTAGGTACTCAAGCTATTTTGTGCTTTATGCTTCTTTATTTCATTCCTTTTAATATATTGTAGGTACCCACATAAAATATTTATTAGATTTGTTTAACTTTTACAGTCCACATAAATATGTAGGTAACTCACTAACTAAGTCACTTTGTCCTTCGATTAATATTTTTTTATAAAAATAAGGATCGGGCAGAACGTACACCTGAAGGTAAAAGATTCGCCCTGCCCATTATATTTTGCCGCGCAGGATTCTTGAAATACCCAAAAATTCTGAGCGGCACTACAACTGCGCTCGTCACCTTGAGACATAAGATGTCAAGTCTCATTTGCCCAGTAATTTCACTAGCTACGGCGCCCTTCGAATCGAAACAATAATGTTTACACATTACTGCTCCACAGCATAAATAGGCGCCGTTGTGATACCCATAATCTAGCCGGCATCCTGTGCAAAAGAACCTCCCACTGGTCAAAGATCATTTCTAGGCACATCGGTAAACATGCACCTTCTCACAATCGGCGTAACAGAGAGCCCTAGCTCATAAATATAAAGATAACAAAACTGTTAAAGTAATTAATACAAAAAAAAATACATATAATGTTATTTTACAATTTAATTTTTCTTATATAAGAGGGGGCAAACGACAAGAGGCTCACGGGGTGGGAGTGGTGAGGCAACCGCCCATGGACATCCGCAACAAGAGGTGTCAAGAGATGTGTAGCCGGCCTTTAATGTAGGAGTAAGCTCTTTTCTTGAAGGTCCCTAAGTCGTATCTGTTCGGAAAAACAGCAGCCGGTAATTGATTCCACAAAGTGGCTGTGCGAGGTAAGAAATTTCTTGCAAAAAGAGCGAAATTCGCACGTTATTCTCACTGTATAGTTGTTTTTTATGCTTTTATACAAATATTTGCTTTTTTGGATTCTAATTTCTTATTAGTTCAAAAATAATATCATAATTGGTCAGTTGCTCATAAATATAAAGAATTAGAATGGTAATTAATACAAAAAACAACATTCACTTCAATGCAATTTTATAATTTCAATTTCCACGTTTTTCTCATTAAATATATTTGTTGTTCTATTGTGGACTTGCACGAAACTTGCAGTAACGAACACTCTCGTCATCAATCATCATACTTATGAAAACCCAGTAGAGTTCATGTTACCTTGGATGTGTTAAACTTATGTAGAGTATGAAAGCTGCTCTATTTTATCATTTTAAAACATTCGTTAAATTTTTCCACCGTTTCAGCTCCCGCTACAAGTATTCCAATAGTGGATAAGGCCAAACAATATTTTCCCTAGAATGCCTTACTTATTATGTTACTTTTTAATTAGCAGTTACATAAGAGAAAGAGCACTTGAATATTTTAATAAAGTAATTGAAGAAAAAAGTGTTATTTCGAGTATTATGCAATAATAGTTCTTGTGTTAAATAAATAATGGGAGTTAAGAATGTAATTGTCGTTTTGGCGTCCTGCCGACGTTGGATTAAAATGTTGGCGCGAGATTTCATATAGAAACTTTTTTTTCAAATGACAGCTAAAAAGTTCTTCATTTAAAATATTACAAAATTCCATTCTTTGATTCTTAAGTATGTAAAAGCTTAGCGTTTACGTCATTTTGTTAAGGTAACTAATGGCCAAAGGGGTATATATTTTGCCCTGTATTTCCCCAGGGGGTAAAACTAACAGAGATATCCAATGGGTGTGTCTCTGTGAAATATTTTAACTTCTATTTGATAATTAAATATAAATTATATTGACACAATTTTTAAAATTATGTTGCCCTAAACTAGGTATAGCCTGTATTATGGGTACAAGACAACGATATATTTAATACAATATACTTACTTAAACATACATAAATACATATAAACATCCATGACTCGGAAACAAACATCCATATTCATCATATAAATGATTGCACCTACCGAGATTCGAACCCGGTACCTCTAGCTTAGTAGTCAGGGTCACTAACCATCCAGCTACATCGGTACATGAGAGAGTACTTTCAGATTATAGCTAGTACAGAAAATATTATTTTATTCATTTATACGTCCAGATAGAGTGTGATAGCTGTAAACACGTCTATAAAAAGCGGTGAATTGTTAGCCTCTATTTTCAGCAAATGCACGCTGACGTATCGCGAATATAAGAGGTAGCGTGCGCACTAAAGTAATAACCTTACCTGTTGTTATGCGTTGCCTAACAGCAACTTTACTAACGTATAAATTATCTAAGTATTATTTATTCATTTGTATGTAAGAATTAAGATATTATAATAAGCTGCCCAAGACTTTTGTGAGGGATCATACAGTAATAATACTTACAGTCCAATTTGGTTGCCGTTAGCCGGAGGACAAAGTATTTTTGGGTTTATCAAAATTGAATACGGGTCAATGTTTCGGCTAGCACATGATATAAAAGAGTGTTATGTAAGACTGTGATATTTATATCTAAGAAATTTTAATAGTGTATATATTTATTGTAACATAAATGCCTTCCTAATGATACTACAGATTGGGAATGGAGCGACTGCCATAAGGCTATGTAATTAAAGCGCTTTCGCACTACGTCCGATACGAATCCGATCCGTAGGTACCCGCGAAAATGCGTTCCGGAGTAGTCGGAGAACTATTTCTAACGGTTGACGGTAAGAAATCAGATGACGCAAGCTGGATCTAGTGCGTAAACTACCATAGAAATAGTTCTACGACTACTTCGGAACGAGTTTTTATGGGTTCGGAACGGATTTGGATCGGACGTGGTGCGAATGCGCTCTAACAAATTTTATTTTACGATTCGAAATTATCGATATTGATATCGATATCGATAGAATCGAATTACGATTCGACTTGCGAAAAAAAAGAAGCCCGCTGAGTTTCGTGCGCCCGTTCTTTTCAGGTCTGATACATATATTTTCGAATGTGTGGTAGATTTTGACGTGCGCTAAGTGGTTTTAAATCCTACCAATTTCAATAATCCACTTATATATTTGATCTTTTATCTTCTTCTACTTCTGCATCAGCTGGAAGACGTCCACTGCTGGACAAAGGCCTCCCCCAAAAATTTCCACGACGATCGGTCCTGCGCTGCCCTCATCCAACATATTCCGGCGATCTTGACCAGATCGTTGGTCCATCTTGTGGGGGGCCTACCAACACTGTGTCTTCCGGTAAGTGGTGGCCATTCGAGGACTTTACACATACTTTGCGACACTTTATGCTCCTATTAATAAAATGTTCAACACGACCAGTAACATATCCAACTCTTAATTTTCTAAAATCATTTAACTCTTAAATGTCTACTTTTATGACCTCAACATCACATTCTTGCATTTAATTTGTAGGAAACCTAAAAAAATAAAAATCTCTACATCTTGAAACAAGTAATGATTTATTTTATTAGAACATCATTAAATGGATTATCCACTTTTTCGGGTATTGTCCATATTTATTTTCCGGTCACACCGGCTGTCACGTTCACGCGTAGCGTGAATTTTGAGTTCCAGTAATCGATTTATTTGGTATTATGAAAAGAACAGAAATTAAATTTATAACAACTGGCCTACCTGTGAAAGGTGATTAATTCCTTGACAGTTTTTTCATCCGTAGTATTGTTTTTACACTTTTTCACAACACACGAAGGCATTTTTAAAATATTTTATTGAGACTCAAACTGATCTGTCACAGACGATGACAAATATCATAATGGCGGCTGATCGGCTTGTATTAGTGTAAGTGTGTGCGTGGGGCTATGTATTTACCCGTTAACCGGCTTGTTTTGGTGCTTCACTGTTGTGTTAAGTGACACGGAATCCTTCTTTTTTTACTCGTCCATGCCAAAAATATGCAAAATGTTTATCAATAGACGCTTATGCTTATGATTGGTTTATTTGGTTTCCCGCGTTTATTTGCAAGGCGGCTTGATATTCAGAAAAAATCAGAATTGTCTTTGTATTGACATTGGTATCAGCGAGATAGTCAACATTTTCCATATTCTTGGTTTATTACCATGTATAACTTTATACATAGTTTATTTGTTAGGCCGTAAGTCATTAAATCTCAAAAGAAAATACATAGAAATAGACTAATTTTATGCTGATTGTTGTTTTATTTTTATTATATTATTTATTTTTCACTATTATTATATTAATAGATGAACTGGAGTATTTATTAGTAATTGAGGTCTTTTATCTCGGCATTCTTGCGGACTCTCCATTCCCCATTGAAAACTATGTGAAATGACAGGAATTAGTAATCAATGTTTTCAAGATTACTCCAAAGATACGCTCCAAATTGGAATACATATTAAACAATCTACGTAGATATGTTTAATAACAGTAAAATAAACTAAAAATTCATACGGAAACTCATAATCATCTTCACTCAAATATCATCATCGTATAGACAATAGAATAGAAGTTCTATTACATTCTTGTTAATGTACACAAGCCTTAAGCAGTCATTATAAAGTAGGAAAATAGATTTTAATTAACAGAAAATACTATTGTTCGTATTGAATAGAGCGATCCCGGTAACAAGGCGTATAATGAGCTGTAACTTTCGATCGCTAACTTAGAAATAGCGAGTTAAGCTTTCGTGTTACAATGTAACCCTACAATTGGCGTTTCATATTCCATTTCTGCATTCAAATATTAATCTAGATTCTAGAACATATTTGAAATGAGAAATCTACAATTCAGTGTGAGGCTTATATCATCATTACTAGCTCATTAACTAACATTTGATAATATTACGAATCGAATCCCGGAGGTGCAAAATGTTTATAAATATAAATGAGATTTTCCAAGTCATGGATGATACGGCATTTATTTTCTCAAAATTGATTCCTTTAGAATTATTTTTGATGTCATTTCTAATAACTACTACTAGCGCTTCGGAAACAAATGGCGCTCTGAGAGAGAAGTAGCGGCGCAAGAAACTCTTACAGCATTCTTTTTTTTGCGCTCTTTTTAATAAGATATACAATATTGTTCTATCGTTACTATTGCTATAAATAATCGTAATCTAGTCGCAGGCTGTCCGATCACTTAGATATTCAGCTGTGTAGTAGTAGGATTTACGACAGAGACATTTTTTTTATTAAACATTTAAATTTATTTATTAATTATTCCTGAACAGTGGCTGGGACTTTATTATAAATGTGTATACCAAAGAGTATTTAAATACTAGGATAAAAGCGGCGGGACTGCCTAAACAAAAATTGAAATTTAGTTTCGTTTGAAATAAAATAAAAACAACAGAAGTTACCGATAAGACAAATCCTTTGGAATGTGATTATGCTCGAGAATTGATATGAACCTATGTCATATCGGTTCGGAAATACAGCAGTCTGTATATGAATCAACTTTATTTGTAAGGCCACATGTTGTGCGTGGTAAAAAGTTTCTAGGGAAATCAATTTGATGCGAGTGGCATTTAAAATTCAGCTCTCTAAGAAAAAAGCGATTCGCTCGATTGTATGAAACGTGCAGTAATTGGTTCATTGACCGAAATCTTGTAAAAAGAGAGATAGCCGAAATTCACTAAGTTTTAAGCAACTGTTCGCTTTCAAACTTAGCCGGATGGTACTTCGTCGCCAATCGCCGCAAGTCGCCAATTCTTGTAATTATTACTATTTTAAACTTATGTCAATTCACTGCACGTTTCATACTAAACTAAATTTCAATTTTTACTCAGTGCAGTCCCTCTTATTTCGTAGTATTTACATCCTCTCTGCTGCTGGTGTTAACCTTAATAACTCCTGTGAGTACTCCCCATTATATATGCGGTAGATGGTGCAGACAGATTCTATATAATATCTTCGAAAACCACAGGATCAAGCTGGTTCCCATGAGCTTGTCCTGATTTTCAATGTATGTAGTGAAAGAAGCTAGTATTGGGGAGCTGTTTAATATTAATCTTCGTTTTTTTTAAGACAATAAGGGACGAGTTGAGCAAGATGTGCAGCTGTTACGCCCTGCCCATTTCAACGCTGTGCCGCTCAGGATTCTTGAAAAAACCCAAAAATTCTAAACGGTACTACTGCGCTCGTCAGCTTGACACATTAGATGTTAAGTCTCATTTGACCAGTAATTTCTCTAGCTCGGCGCCCTTCAGAGCGAAACTCAGTAATGCTTACACATTACTGCTTTACGGCAGATATAAGCGCCGTTGTGGTACCCATAATCTAGCCAGCAACCTGTGCAAAGCAGCCTCCCACTAAGCCTAAGTGGCGACTTATAGTAACGGCCCGGCTTCACCGGAACACCGTGTTGTCTTTAAGCTACCAAGCTGCGCGTCTGAACTGGTTGCGCCACCAAATTGGTTTCCCCGTAAATTAGAGCCTTAGTGGCTTGAAGTGAGTCTCAAAAATAATCGACAATTTGTATTTCAATTATTATTATTAAAATGGAATTGTCGCGGTAAATATATGCCAACAATAATAAAACAAGTTTTATACTTATTTCTTTTAATTATGTTAATCATTACATGTTCCAACTAAATTTCCCGCAATACGTCGACTTTACTCGAATAATAAATATTTGATTAATCTCTTGTCGTCCGCATATTTTCACGCGAGTTTCATTTTCGTGATGTAAAGCTTCTATAAGCGAATGAACTAATGAATATTCAATTAAGAAAGCCTATGAAAATTTAAGCTCCGTTCCTCATGTATGCATTTGAAGATGTAAAGGAGTTTGTACGACAATTTTATATAAATTTGACTTGAATTAAATAGTGTTTAAATTGAAATTAGTTTCGTTGCTTGAATAGTAGTTGGATGCGATTAATAAATTAATCGTATTTAAAGAATTTATTGAAATAAAAACAATAAAAAGAAATGAACATTTTGATGACATATTTTAAATATTATTGTTTTTAGCTGGGAAACTATTTACAAAAAAAATATTATGCGTACTTTATAACGTTTATTCTTGAAGTAAAAATAACACGAAAAACGAACGAAATTAATAACAAAATGCATTCTTCATAGTATTGAACGTTCCTTCGCAGCCAATTGTATTATACGTCAAAATTAGTTCTCTGGACGCTCGCAAGTGACGCTTCAAATAGGCACAAAAAATTGCTGTCAAAGATATGGAACAGCCTGTCCAGTGGTATTCATACAAGACAGTGTTTTACGTCAGCATCCTCGAAATGTGCAAATTCATGCAAAAAAGACGCATTCATCAACCAGCCTACCTAAGAGGTGTCGGACTAAACTTCGTTTGAAATCGTGATCATCAACTCAAGAAGACAAGGATAGGGTATTGTATTTCCGATAAAACCCGGAGATTATTGCATGGCGAGATGATGTCAGCGTTTGCTACGAAAAGGGAGAGAAGGTTTTGAAGCGGCATGTTTTGAAGCCATCAAATAGAGGGGATATATGCACTATATTATATTCTGGGAAGGAATAAATTCACTAGATCATAAATAAATTCATATCATCCCGTTGTTCGGGAACTACGTCCAATTGAGAAATAGTATTTTGATATAAAAGAACATCAGATAATAACAATCCATGAAAGAAATCGTTTCTGTAATCCAAAACATGTTGAAAGAAAATATAAATTCGCGGGTAATATGATTGCTGTTCAGATCATGGCTGAAACGCGATCTCTTTACTCAATGTGATGAAATCCGTTCCTGTATTATTCGGTATGATTCGTTCCACACGCGATTTGAATGTTAGCCGTTCGTCCTCAGAACTTTACCTTTTTATTTCTGTACTGCTTTTTAGGGTTGCTAATGTATCTATACTATAGTAGCCTGCCCAGCAAACGTTGCATTGCCAATTAGAGAAATAAAAAATAAAAAAATTTTTGGGGTATAAAAATTGATAGCGAACGATTCTAGAACCTACCAAATATATTGTATATAAATTTATCGCACTACAATTTATTATATTCGATTGCTATCTTGCAACCCTATTGCGGGGTTGATCGTATAAGGGAGAAAATTTTAAATTGTATGTATTTTTCAATGTTGAATCATAATAAAATAAAAATAAAAAAAAATCAAATAAATAAAAAAGTATTTAGGGGCTGGGGTTAACCATTTAGGAGTGTGAAAAATAGACTGATTCTCAGACCTATCCTATATGTCCTGTAAATTTCATATAAATCTGTTTATCCTTTTCGGAGGAGTAGGGTAACAAACACCGCGACACGAGAATTTAATACATTATGTGACAACGCAATAACAAGAAAATTATTTTCGTTAAGAATAATTTTCCCTTTGTCTGTGAAAGTGCGATCTTTCGTATTAATGAAGAAAGACCAAGACGCTTATACAAACATAGTTTAAGCCTAATTGAATAAAGTTTATTTGACTTGACGTCAATAAAATAAACAGAGGCTTTAAATAAAAATTTTAACCATAGAATAAATTAATAAGTTGAATAATTATCGTACACATTGCTGACAATATTATTTAATTGCTTAACGTCTTAGTTTCACACTTCCATATAACAATAATAATAAATTTCAGATATTTTCATTTACTTGTGCATACTTTGTATAACTTAAGAATACTCGCATATGCCATGATTCGATAACAATGGGAAATAGCCTTAAAAGGTTCTTTTATACTTAGAAGTCAAATAGCTTTATCGTGTTGGAAAATTGATTTACTAAAAATAAGTGAGATCACTTGTAATTTTTTATATGATATTTATTATTTATTTTTTTATTCTTTCTTTCTTTTGTTCCAAATAGAACCAATAACAGAGCTGGTGTGGCTTGTGAATCGGCTGAAAAAGCTAAAACATGAAAATGCAGGGGTCTAGGCTCCGTATGTGTATTATCCCATTCGGGGTTGAGACCCTTGGTCCGTGGGGTCCTAGCGCTATAAGGCTTTTCTAAGAAAATGGTTAGTCGACATCACAGGAGACCGTAGAGCTGGCAGCTACCTCGGAAAAAGAATTAGTCTACCTATTCAAAGGGGGAACGCTGCTAGTATCTTCGGAACCATACACATAAGGGACTTCTTTTAATAATATATTTTACTTATTATAATTGAGTTATTATTTATTATATTTTTTAATTTTTTAAGTTTTAGCTTCATTGTTCTAGTATATATTTTTTTTATTTCTGTATATGATCTGTTTTATCCTTTATATTCAGACCTATATCAAAATTATGTATCATAGCCAAGGTCTTCGAAAGATTAGTATACGAACAAGTTTACGCAGCATTTAAAAACTCCTTTATGAGCTGTCAGCATGGTTTCTTGAAAGGTCGATTGACGGCGAATAACCTGGTGCTTCAGAATGATTATGTTACACTTGCTATGCTACCACAAGATGCTCTTGCAAAAATTACATAAAATGGGCGTTAGAGGAAATTTTCTAAAATAGTTTACTTCGTATATAGACAATCGATCTCTAGCGGTTGTTATAAGCAACAAGTTGGGTTGTAATACCAAGTGGAGTCCCACAAGGCTCCCTTTTAGGTCCTCTCCTGTTTTGCATATTTATAAATGATATCCCAGGTTGCATCAGATATTCTATTCTCCTCTGCTTTGCCGATGATATGAAGATATTTATGCCTGTTAAATCATCTGCTGACGCTGCTATGCTTCAAGATGACCTTAATAACTTAGAGTCCTATTGTAATCAAAATAAATTAGTTTTAAAACCCCATTAAATTCACAATTGAAATCAGTCGTAAAAAGCAAACACTAAATTATAACTACCACTTAAAAAACCAAGACGTTGAAAGGAGTCCTGTCATAAGAGATTTAGGAGTGATACATGATCAAAAACTCATTTTTGATAAACACATTGATTTTATTCTAGCTCTAGGCTTTATAATGAGAATTTCCGCTGATTTTAAAAAGGCAAAAACGTTTAAAATTTTATTTTGTGCTTACGTACGCAGCATCTTAGAATATGTATCGCAAATATGGAATCCACATTATGATAAATATATATACAGAATAGAACGAATACAAATGAAATTTTTAAAATTCTTATGTTACCGATTACATGTCCCTTATAAACCTGAAGATAATTTAGATGTCTGCAAAAAATTCACTTCTTACCTCTATCATACCGCCGTGAAATTGCGGATATTTTGTTGCTTATAGCCATTATAACTAACGAAATAGATTGTCCAGATCTCTTATCGAAAATATCTTTTTACACACCTTAAATTTTAGCTCGTAAATATGCTCCTATCTTTATATCCCCCGTCAGCACTAACTATAGTCAAAATTCATTCATCGTACGTCAGCAATAACTTCAACAAATTATCAAAAGAATTAGATCTTGACTTATTCTGTAGCAGCTCTGATTCCATTAAGCGTCAACTAGGAAATTAGCTCTTTGGTCAATTTGGTGGTCGAGCTGATAATATGTAATTAGTTAAATAATACAATAGTGTTAAGCATTTGATTCGTTATATTTTACATAGCTACTCGTGAGAATCTGTAAATGGTTTTCTGTTTATGTATATATTATTATATATTATCATGTGACTATAATCTCTACAGTTCGTTAAAAAAGTAATATTGTGACGTCATCACTCTGAAGAGTTATTATGATAAGTGTGTTTTATTGGACCTGAAACGTATTTACGTTCATATTAATTACTTTGATTTAATTAAACTTCATATTTTAATAAATAATTTACGTAGTGGCAATTAAATTTGCCTTTCATCCAAATATTTTGAGTTTTCTTGAGTGTTAATTTCGCCAATATTTGTCCCCAAACAATTCGACACGTGTTTCGCCTTTACACGAGCCATCCTCAGGAGATATTGTGTCTTAATATATATTATACTATATAGCTAATTCTCCTTTTATCGAATTATCTACTATCTAATTATCTAATTACTTATCTTGAATGATTATTGAGAAGGCTAACGCACACATAGGTAATGTAAGCTCACAAAATCTGATGAAGCTTTAAGTAAAGTATTGCCATTCTTTTTACTTTTGTTTGTTTTTAAATAACATAAATTTCATCTTATTACACAAGTTATTTAATATCACAAATACTTTAAATATCTCTCGTAACGATTGCACGAAACCATTTTGTCGTCTGTAGTTTGTGTGAAATTTGAATTTCGTGAGGAATTTAGTAAGTTGGCACGGCGTGAAATTGTACGGGACTTGTAGCGAGCATCAAGCTGACGCAGTACTGTAGTCTCGCTCTTATAAATAAATATATTTTGTAAGTTTTGAATGCAGCTGCATTTTATGAGATAATTTTGCACAATTTATAAAGAGCTTTAAACCCAACAGAACTGAAAGTGTTTCAATGTTGTGTTTAATTATACTAAATAATCACTATTGCGAAAAATAATTTCTTATATCATAATACAATAATTATTTGTACATACGCTGGTCACAAAGTTATCCTGAAATTTAAAAATATAATTTCTGAATAAATTAAACGGCAAAAAATTTACAACTAGTCATAAGTCATTAATTTCTGCTGTACATACTGTTACTTTCACCGTTGAAGAGTTAAATATAGATAGTATAATATATAGCTTTTATGTAAATCAAATCAAATCAAAATCACTTTTCACGTAGGTCAAGGAAATGACACTTATGAATGTCCAAAGATTCCTTTTCTCTTAACATTTTCCACCACTTTGAAAAAGGTTAAACTTTAATGAGAAGAAGTCGCAAAAAACTCATTACCATTGTTTTTAACCAAAATTTACATCTTCATCGTTTTACAAATCAAGTAAAGTGATGATTGAATTACAATATATTATGTAAAGTGATACAACAAACATATTGAACCTCAAATACTCAATGCCTTACACGAGTAACTAAAAATAGGTAAATATTAATTAATACATAAAAACAAGAGTTATTGAGTACAGTAGATGCATCAATCCTCACACATCGTAAATAAATAAAGATATTTTGCGAGCATTTTATTGCCATTTATAAAAAATAATACCTATTTTTAAAAACATAATGCAAAGATTCTGCCAACAGGACCATCTTGCCACCATATAAAGTTTCATTCATTACTATCATTAAATATATAAAGTGCCTAAGTAAACGGACTATCAACCGCAAGTGGAGGTTCTAGTATGACACCATCCTCAAGATAGTTAATCAAACAAATGACCTTAGGAAGAGTCCTTGGTTGGCCCAGGTGTTCTGGAGAGCAGATATGTGGCCACACTCCTGCACTGCACAACGATTTTCTGCCTCCAGGTAAGCCCTGCTCCTCCTCACGTCGTTTTCTCATTACTGAGGGCCACGACTCCCCCGCCGCATCAGTTTCTCCCGTATTAAATTTTTCCCTATGCTAGTACTACTATTCTATTCTACTATACTAGTATGCTATTCCTTATACTAAATACCTGTCGGACTAAAGCTCAACTACGACTACACAGTGAACTAGATCTACAGTACCTACCTTGCTAGAAAATCAATGCACGCCCTTGACTATAACTCATGTTGATCTACTTAATACAATTGAATTATACAAATAGATTGTCTTACTTATACCAGAGTGTGCTTCTTTGAACAGAATGCCAGCTAGTTTCCCAACTGGTTATCTCAGCAGCGCCTTTTTCTGTCGTGAAGTAGTATGCAGGTACTTTATGAGACTTAACATCTCTTAAATCTACGCAATGACAGTGCTGTGGCATTATATTGTAATGGGCAGAGTGTATCGTATACAGATGATACTAGACTAGATAGAGTATTTTTCTAATAAATCTCTATCAAAATACCTACGTTACAATGATTCAACGTAACTATACAACGAATTGGAAACCGCTGATTAAAAAAATATGTGAGGTAAAGAATATCAGATACGAAGTAATTTTGTGAGTGCAAAGGAAATCTCAAAGCGATGTAATGTGGACATCGCGTGACTCAATGTGGCGTGAGAGTATGTAACCTGCGGTGGAATACAATCTTATACTAAACGTGTTCATATAGTACCTTCTATTGGAGATTGAGGTAGGGTGAATCTTACATTGTTTTTTTTTTTTTTTTTTTATGAAAATAAGGGACGAGACGAACAGGACGTCAGCTGATGGTAATTGATGCGCCCTGCCCATTACAATGCAGTGCCGCTCAGGATTCTTGAAAAAAACCCAAAAATTCTGAGCAGCACTACAACTGCGCTCGTCACCTTGAGACAGGTAATAAGTCTCATTTGCCCAGTAATTTCACTAGCTACGGCGCCCTTCAGACCAAAACACAGTAATGCTCACACATTACTGCTTAACGGCAGAAATAGGCGCCGTTGTGGTACCCATAGACTAGCCGGCATCCTGTGCATAGGAGCCTCCCACTGGTAAACTGGTTAACATTGTAAATGATAAATATATGAACAATCTTCTATGAACATTATAGTCTGATACTACGATCATACTTTTGATAAAATTCCAATTTATTTCTGCAGGAACTTTCGTATATCCTTCCTAGTATGAGAAAATAATGTGAATGTGGGCTTCTTTTGTATCTTTTTCCCAATACGACTTACCGACCTTCATGTTTTTTTTTATTTCCTTTATTTAATTATCTTAAAATTAAAGTAATTATATATTTTATTTAAAGAAATGCTCGCGTAATGCCTTTATTTATTTACTCAATAACTCTTGTGTTAATAATTATTAATTTACTTTTTTTTTATTTACTCGTGAGTCGTACTTTGAGTATTTTTGTTGCGTCACTTTGCATATATTGTAATGATTTGTAAATTGAATTAAAAATAAGAGCTTGTAACACCTAATCTGTTGTGAAAAGTGCAACCTTAGAGTTTCTTGCTCATTCTTCTCTGAGGAAATCTGCCTCCCGAATGAGCTGTCTGAAAAAAATTACATATTTCAAGTGTAATATGATTTACCTATGAAATAAAAATATTTTTGATTGGATTTGACCTTCAAGCATAGAGCATACTAACAACTTAAGAGGGGACGCTAACAGCGTTATTCCATACAAACGTATTCCCCTTTTTTCTTCCTGTATAATACTTCTATAGCAGTGATTTTTAACATTTAAGTGTTATTTTACATTGAAATTAATAAAATACAAAATACTTACTGCTGATATGTGATCTCAGTGTCTTTCTTATTTCTTGTAGTATTATTTTTACAAAGTTTTACTACGCAACCCGCAACGCAATTTTAGTTTAAATTTTTTTTATGGAGTAGGAGGGAACGGTTCACCTGGTGTTAAGTGATCACCGCCGCCCACATTCTCTTGGTAAACCAGATTACCAATGTTATTATTGTTATTGTATTAGAACATGTGGCACGTCAACGTCAACATTATTCGAGACTTGCTCGAGTACGCCCACTTGGACGTAGTATTAGTTGCCGCACTTTGCGACTACGCCTGCGGTATATATTTGGAGCGCAGCGGAGACCAATCCTTAATCCAAGTGAGAAATATTAAGTAAGCCTCTCCTGATGACTCTGATCCTTTAACAAAAGATACATGTGTATGTACCAGAGTAAACACGTAGGAAGTGAAACTTCTTTATATTATATAATTTTTAGGTATACTATTTTAAAAATTTACAGAGATTGGGTCGATAAGCCTACGAAAAAAATCCGTAATTATTATAGACATGCATACAAATAAGTCTTTATATTTAATCACTTTCAAACTAATATATTATTCTTTACGTCACTATACTGAACTTTGATAAAAAAAAAACAACATGGTGCGTTATATATTGCAGTGTCGTTCATATTTTACTACAGTTTAGTTTAGTTTAAAAAAGCTTTTGCTAACGAAACGAAAAAATATTGAACGAATGTGATTGCCGTTATTGTCGGACCCTGAATCTATTCCTGTTTCTTCTTTCGAGACCAGTGGGAGGCTCCTTTGCACAGGAAGCGGGCTAGATTATGGGTACCACAACAGCGCCTATTTCTGCCGTGAAGCAGTAATGTGTAAACATTACTGTGTTTCAGTCTGATGGGCGCCGTAGCTAGTGAAATTACTGAGCAAATGAGACTTAACATATTGTGTCTCAAGGTGACGAGCGCAATTGTAGTGCCGCTCATAATTTTTGGGTTTTTCATGAATCCTGAGCGGTACTGCATTGTTATGGGTAGGGCGTATCAAATACACAACTAAAAAAAACTAAATCTACTATTGTTAGAATAGTAGCCACTTCTTCTTCGTCGGAACTCATTTGTGAAATGAAACAAAAACATAAACAGATGCAGCGTACAGACTGTTTTGATATATTGTTTTTTTAAATATTTTTCATTAAAAATTGGCGCAGCGGCTTTACAGTAACAAAAAGAATTTAAGTTTCTTCGAATGTCTGTTTCAAAAGGTTTTCCCAATGAGTATTGATTGTGTTACTCATCGTCTAGACCTGCCACTTAATACATTTATAAAGAATAAGGAAGGGTTACGAAGACAGTTATATTTTAAGCAACTTTGATGTAAAACAATCCAATCTTGCAATTAATTTACTTTATCTTAATTTTATGTTATTTGTAAATCGATCGTGAATCTGTATTTCAATACTATGACAATCTTAAATTACCAAATCCATTCAAAATAGAAAATACTTAACTGTCACATTTATACAAACAATATTGCATTCTTTTAAAGGTTTTGAAAGAAAGAAAAGAAGACAAATGAAAGAAAGGAAAGGAGATATAAATGTTATTATTTGTTTAATATCCAAAAAAACAGTTGTTCTATTAACATCGACTGGATTAAAGTGTCACTTGTATCGGCACAGAATGTTATTGAATATAATAATTTGAAATTTTTTTATTTTAAATAAATATAATTTAGATTATGCGTCAAAAATTAAAAGAAAACTCATATTAATATACATAAGACTATAGTAAGCTGTCTAAAAAGTTGAGTAAAAACTAAAAAACTCAATCAAGCTAATCCATTCAATAAAACGTTATATTTATAAGTAACTTTTTTTTTCTGAACTTTGATAAGCAAAAAATATCTCTCGATATTATAAAGAAAAATTACATTAACATAAAGTCTTTACCCACTTTGGGCTCGTCTTAAACCATTTGTCAAAAACTTTTTAATGAAGGAAACGCTTTCCTCATATTTCAAATAAGTTTTAACGCTTTAAAATAATAATGTGTTTCCTAATGTTTATGTCCGTTTTTTTTAAATAATATATAGTTATTTAAAACGTGAAAAATAACTCGTTATTTAAAACAACTGATTCAACATCCCATCAGCGACAAATATCACATCACTAGTTATTTATTTATCGAAATTGGAATGATGGAAGTGAGTCTGTGTAGACAAGCAAAAGAAGCTCTACCTCAAATAGACTCCAAGCTCTCTCGCAAGCTATTAAAACTTCCACGACCTAGGTTACGTAAAATAACTCATGTACTAACGGATCACGGCCCTTTTAACAAGCATCTGTTTAATATAGGTGTCACCGACAGTCCATTGTGTAGAGCCTGCATGGAGGCACAAGAAACAGCCGCACACATAGTTCTAGAGTGTAGGAGTGTGGCCACATACCGGGCTAAGCACCTGGGGTCACCGAAGACTCTCCCCGAGGCCATGGGTGACATCAGAGGTTTGATACACTACCTTGAGGAGCTGGGCTGGTAGGATTAGCCGCCCACCCCACCACGCAAAATAGGCGCGCTGTAGTCGTCGAATTGCAGATAGTAGCCCGTGATAACCTATATAATTATCGAAACGTTATAAATACCAGCACAATTTAAAAAAAAAAAACAAAGAACTGGCTGAATGGTTATTGCTTGTCCGGACGAGTTCTGCCGCAAACAGCAGTTATCTTGAACTAGTCTGTTCCGTTTTGAGGCTGTAAGTGCCGGTGGCATAACAGTCACATGAGACAATCTCTCTTAGGGTACAAGGTAAAGGGTTCAGTGCGAAGTGATCGGGGCCGCAATTAGCTGTTACTGACAATTAACTCAATGATGATAATCACTTATCCCTATAAGATAATATCCCCAGTCAATTTACTTGATCAAGGAAATAAGCTTATAAATAATGCAAGCATTTATTACGAGGAGTGTTCCGAAGAAGTGTTTGACTCGATACCTGCCGCCGAATCCATCTTCATAATCACAACTCGCCACAAATTACGATATCATCCACACCATCTAGATGAGTGGCGTTCCTCCAGAGCGCGGTATCATTCATATTCTTCTACATACAACCAAGCTATGAAATGAGCTTCCTTTCCAGGGATACAACATGCGTGCCCAACGAAATGCGCGTACACGTCACCAAAAGGTCAGCAAAACACCGGCGATTCTTTTATTTATTTATTATTTATTATTATAATATAAGCTTGTAAATTTACAGTACCCAAAATGTTTACAAGCTAGTCCCAGAAATATAATTAAAATAACAAAATTAGATTTTAAATTAAATGTTAAAAAAACAATGTTAAAATAATACAAAAAATGTCAAGTTGTATAAAATCAAATAATCTAATAAGTCCAGTTTTAAGTCAATAATAAAATAAAACGTTACTAACATTAATCTTAAGTTAACGTTACTATCATCTAACATAATATGCATGACATTAACAATCGTTTGAAATTTGTGAGCAAATTAATCAATGTCACAATGAGTGAGCAAGTCGTCGATCTGACGTAGTGCTCGAATAGTAGAAGCGTTCTCCGCAAATCGGGTGCTTCCTCTGATGATCCAAGAGAATGTAGGCGGCGGTGATCCCTTAACATTAGGTGACCAGTAGGTTCGGACAAACTCTTCCATAAATAGAAGCATTCCCACGATTTTCATAAAAGAATATCAATTTTGAGCCTAATCTAAAAATTTTCTTAAAATGTTTAAATTTGAAATTATCGTCTTTGATTTCTGTTATATAATAGCAATTATTTAAATAGAGAGGTAGCAGCCTGCAGTAGCTAGCTGCTCTATTACTCTTTATATGACTAACGAACGTTCTGGTTTTCTTACATCCATTCGTTACAGTTAAACCTCACAAAGGAAATATCACAGAGCAAAAGTCTAACGGCCTTACAAATAAGATTGGCATAAATATCTAACTAAGCATAAACCAAGAATATGTAAAATGTTTACAAATAGACATTTTGCTTACGAATGGTTTGTTCGGACGTATAACGTTTCCCGCGTTTATTTGCAAGGCTGCTTGTCATTCGAAAAACTTCAGAATTATTATTGTATTGACAGTGTTGTCAACGATATTGAAAACATTTCGCATTTTCTTGGTTCATCATCAGTTATAACTTCATACCAAGTTTATTTGTAAGGCCGTAAACTTATAACTAAAGATAAATGTAAAATGTTTATATTTGTCATAGATAACAGAAATGTTATGTTTTTCTTGACTCGCACAACCACTCTGTGGAATCAATTATTGGCTGCAGTTGTGCACTTGTAATCCTTCAAGCATAGAGTATACTCTAAACTTAAGGCCGGCAACGTATAACGTATAACGTATCTCTTGACCCCTGGTGTTGCGGATGTCCATGGGCAGTTGTTTCAATACTTCCCATCACATGAGGACGGTGAGCCTCTTGCCTGTTCATGCCCTTTTATATCAAAACAAATATAGACAGGTAGAGCACTTTATTTAGTGTAGCTGACTATGTAATGATTGTTCGGGTAAATTCGGCTCTAGTTGTCCAAGGGAGCGTGACTGATTTTTTTTTAATGGAAAAGGAGTACAAACGAGCGCTCTGGTTACCTGGTGTTAAGTGATCCCCACCGCCCACATTCTCTTGCAACACCAGAGGAATCACAGGAGCGTTGCCGACCTTTAAGGAAGGTGTACGCGCTTTTTTTGAAGGTACCCATGTGGTATCGTCCCGGAAACACCGCACAAGCAAGTTCATTCCACAGCTTTGTTGAACGTAGAAGAAAGCTCCTTGAAAACCGCACTGTGGAGGACTGATTAATCAAAATGTACATGGAGTAATTTATACACAGTTATAATTAAACATAATATATATTGCAAGTGTTTATCATCGTTAAGTATCGCTGAGGGCCTTATGGGAAAGCTTAAGGTTGCTCGAGGGTATTCAAATCAAATCAAAATCACTTTATTCATGTAGGTCACGGAGATTACACTTATGAATGTCAAAAAACAATTTTTTTTTTATTGAATCTACCGCTACTTCGAAAAGGGTTGAGCTAATTAGAGGAAGTAGCAAGAAACTCATGGCCACTCTATTATATAATGATTTACATTTTCATCGATTTACAAATCATTTCAATTACAATATAATATGTAAAGTGATGCAACAAACATACTCAAACGTCAAATCGACAATGCCTTACAAGAGTAAGTAAAAAGTACATGTAAATTAATACAAAAGTTATTGAGTACAGTAGCTGTATCATCCACACACACCGTCAATAAATAAACGTATTCTGTGAGCATTTTATATGCGATTATAAATAATTAATATATATATAATGGATAGGGCTTTCCCCGAAGTGTCGGTGCGAGATCGAATAATATGAAAGAGATCCATCGGAGAACCATAGTCACTGACATAGCCCAGATGATTGCGAAACTGAAGTAGTTGTGGACAGGGCAGTCGGCATAGCTCGACAGACACATGGCCGTTGGGGCAGTAAATCCTCGAGGGGCGACCACGTACCGGAAGACGAAATGTTGGTAGGCCACCCACAAGATGGACCGACGATCTGGTCAAGATCGACGAAACAAGCTTGATAAAAGGCATAAAAGGCATTTATTTTCTCAAAATTGGTTCCTTTAGAATTCTTTTTGTTGTAATTAATTGAGGGCATCATTGATTGAGGGCAGCGCAGGACCGATCGTCATGGCGGTCTTTGGAGGAGGCCTTTGTCCAGCAGTGGACGTCTTCCGCCTGAATTGCAATTGTTGTATGCAACTATTTGAATAATAGTTTGCTGAATAATACTTTGTCTTAATACAGTTTTCACTTGTAAGGAGTTAACTTTATTTCCCTACAATATCTAAATAGAATATTATTATAGTAAATTAAGTGTAGGTATCATTTCGAATATTCTGTATAAGCATTGTCATATTTTAGTCATTATACTAAATCTTTGCAGAAGGAAAAATATTGACTTATTAAGTGATAAATTAAGAAAACTAATCGATTATAAAATTTGATTTTTCTGCTTTGTTTCTTATCTTAATGTTTAACGTGATTCAATAATTCAGTTATTCCTACTAATATAATATTATAAATGTGAATGTAAGTTTGTTTGTTACGGTTTCACACCTAAACCACTGAACCGATTATGATGAAATTTATTACAGAGATATACTAGAGCTTGGGAAAGGACATAGGCTACGTTATTCGTTATCGCGAATAAAAGGCTTGGCGGCGTTGAAATAGGAGGTGGAAGTTTGTATGAAAGTTCTTCATTATCGAATATAACACCATGAAACTTTTAAGTATTTGTTCTAGCGTTTTTAAAATTTAGACCTGTGTGAGGTGAAAAAGGGGGATGAAAGTTCTATAGTTGGTGGCTAATAAAGATGTATTAACCTCAGCAGTTTGTAGTTTATTATTTGCAAAGTGAGTATCTTAAAAAATAAAAAATGCTGCCCAAAGTAACTATTGAATGTGCACGAAGTAGCGGGTAAAACTAATTATTATATAAAAGGTATGTGTGTATGTAGGAAAACAGAGAATTATTAGACCGTCCGCCGTACAGCCCCGACCTACGCCCTAATGGTTTCTATACTTTCCCAAAACTAAAGAATAAATTGCGTGGTCAGAGATTTTCATCACCTGAAGAAGCTGTGGACGCCTACAAAACTGCCATTTTGTAGACCCCAACTTCCGAATGGAATGGTTGCTTCAATGATTGGTTCCATCGTATGCAAAAATGTGTCGAATTTCGCGGAGAATACTTCGAAAAGCAATAAATACATTTTTAAATAGTAATGTTGTGTAT
>CATIXQ010000005.1:14892788-14935743 GCA_949711755.1 Leptidea juvernica | reverse complement strand
TTTTAATTTTTCAAACTAGTTAATGCTGTGATGTCTTTATTTAATTTAGCTATAATATATGCATAATATTTCAATTAATTTAAATAACTGTTGCTAATGTTCACCAGTGGGAGGCTCCTTTGCACAGGATGCCGGCAAAATTATGGGTACCATAATGGCGCCTATTTCGGCCGTGAAGCAGCAATGTGTAAGCATTACTGTGTTTCAGTCTGAAGGGCGCCGCAGCTAGTGAAATTACTGGGCAAATGAGACTTGACATCTTATGTCTCAAGGTGACGAGCACAGTTGTAGTGCCGATTTTTGGATTTTTCAAACATCCTGAGCGGCACTGCATTGTATATTTGCAGGGCATATCAATTACCAACATCTGAACGTCAAGCTCGTCTCGTAACTTATTTAAAAAAAATATAAAATAAAATGTATATTGGCACAGGTCAGCACTGGTCTATGATATCCTGAGAGTGATCTACAAGGCTGATGTTTACATCTTTACTTCTATCGCTGGCATAGCAGTATATGTAAGAGGCATCGCACATCGTGTTAGGAGTCGGCATTGTTATAGTAAAAGATTTTTTAGTAAAAGATTTAATACCGAGGAGAGCTGCCAGAGAATCAAAAATGTATTTAATATTAGTATTAAAATTCAAATATTTTTATTCTATATAGGATGTGATATCACTTATTGAAAGTCAAAAACTACCACCCATTCCAAAAAGTATGCCTCAGACCTGAGAAGAACGGGCGCAACAAAATCAGCGGTCTTCTTTTTTTTCATAAAAAATATGGTTACAAAATAATTACGAACAATAAAACTTATTATTTAAAAGCCTGAGGGCTCCATTCTCAATCTGTGGTATCATTATGAAAGTCATTTATGCTATAGTAACCTTCACCACACAATCGTTTTTTAACAATTCTTTAGCATTTCGAAATACATCTGTATTAAACTATTTCTAGGATCTTCTTGTAAAAGTTTATACATCGCCCCACAAAAGACTTACTTACTCGACTTAGCCGAGTAGTAGACATTATAAGTTTAAGTCTGTTCCTGGAGTTAACATTATGGCTATGACAGTTTCTAGCAAATGCACTTATGTGCCTATGTACATACATAATAATAAATAATATATAAGAGTAATAAATTAATTTCTTAAAGGCTACTAAAGCTCGACTCCATTTGCATAATTTGCGAAGCTTTTTTCCATTGTACATGTCTGAACGTTAAAATAATAGAATCTTCTTCAATGCCTCGACAGCATAAGAAAAGAGTACTCTTGATGCCAAGGACTTGACTTAAGAAGTTCTTAACTGGAATCTAATTGTTAAATCTTTAAATTAAAGGGAGGAAGTGTATTTATTCTATATTTGTTTTAAGATATTATTATTGGTCTCTACTATACTAAATAGGCTGTTGCGTCAATACAACACTATAATTTCAAACAATCGACCTATAGATGTTTTTGGAGATGCAGTAGCACAATTTACGAGGAACCTGGCTCTCTGATTAGTAAAATGTTATGACCTTATTTATAATAAAAAACGCATTGACAAAATATATTGTATTTTAGTGATTATATTGAAGTGACTGTATTGCAGCTTGTAATGATTTATGGACTTAATTTATCTTTTTATATTGTTTTGACATGTTAGCGTTGTAAGACTTCAATTTACTTTTATATAATTAAGAACTAAATTGTTAGTATTGTTGCGTAGCAACCCTTCGATGTATATGACGAGAGTTGTCAAACTTCAAGACATTGTTAATTTCAACAGCTCCGTCAGCAATACTCGTAGCTCAGCGGAAAAGTGTTTACTTTAGACGCTGTAGACCCGGGTTCGATACACCTACCAGTTAAAGGAAATTTCTAGTAAGTTCAGGATTTCAGAATGATCAGAATTTTCTAGTACAATTTAAATTTAAAGATGGAATGGGAGAATCATTTTGAAAATAGAACGGTTCCGGGGGTATATAAGCCGTACTAAGCGTGGCCTACGGCAGTTCTAGTTCTGACTCGAAAGTGTAAAAAAGAAGAAGAAGAAAAGAAGAAGTAGTGAAAAGTGGAAGTGTTCTAAGAAGAAGAAGACAGAAGAGAAGTAGTGTTCGGTGCAGTGTGACGCGTTGAAGGTACCGCCGCCAACAGCCGCCTCTCGTGTCAGTATGTTTATGTGCATGATGTGTTCACCTGTAATTGCAGGAACACGATTTTTGGACTTTATGTTAAAATCTTATGAATTGACATGTGTATTCTGTGTTGGTGGACCTTGAATAAATAAATAAATACTCCTCTACTTTAATCAGTCATTTATACAGCCATGATCACAAATTTAAGTAGGGAAACCTGTTTTACTTAGGACAGTTTTAGATATGTATTTTTTTTTAATTGACGAACTGTACTCAAACCATTTTTGCATATTTTGAAAGGTCAATTAATTGAATATTCACCACCAAAATTGGTAAACATTTTGCATATTCTCAGGTTTAACTTTATACCAAGTTTATTGATAAGGTCATCAGAATTAATGCATTGCGTCTATTTCAAGATTTTATAAAGATGTTCAATGTAATCCATTTCGATCAATATTTTTAACCAGGGCTAAGACACAAAGTTCAATAAAAATATTAGTTGGAGACTTAGTCTACTTTTATTATTTCGCATTATCATTCCAATTTTCTAAGCATAACATTAAGATTTATAAAGCGATTTTTATACGCTTAATGGAATATTATTCCAAATTTTTTTTAGTTAACTTAGACATTTAATGTGAAAAAAAGTTTTATAAAACCACACAATCCTTTTTTTTATTTATATCGTCACTATATGATGTTGCTAGCTTAGCTAATTACGTATTTAGGTCTTAAGGTATTAGCAACTCAAGAAAAAAGGATTAAGTTGGGACTGAATAAATTAATTGACTTGGTACTACATAATATACCATTTAAGATTATGATTTAAATATGACTGTTATGTGGCTTAAAAAAGTAAAACCAAAACTGTAAAAAAGCGATAAATCGTAGTTGTATCGAAGGAACCCCAAAGCAGATTTAACATTGTAATAGAATCATAAAACTTGTTCGCAAGATGGGAGATTCAGAGCACGTACAGAGCAGGCAGGTATAACATACTGTATGTAGGGTTGCCATGTAGGTAAATTGGTTGGCATGTTATTTATATTCCCTGGCTCTGTTATTTGTGGTAAACGTAAGCAATATAATTATGTAGTTGTTTTAAATCATTATTTCAAGGCTGTGTGCTGTGTCCTATGCTGTGTTTTATGCATTTCAATTATATTATATTACCTTTTTTTATGGAATAGGAGGACAAACGAGCGTACGGGTCACCTGGTGTTGGTGGCCTGATCACCGCCGCCCACAATCTCTTGAAACACCAGAGGAATCACAGGAGCGTTGCCGGCCTTTGAGGAAGGTGTACGCGCCTTTTTTGAAGGTTGGGTACCTTCAAAAAAGGCGCGTACCTGTCATGTGTTTAATATGTCGACAAAGAAAATTTATTTACTTAGACATTTCTTTGTGGAAGTCCTTGATTATCCAAATGTAGTGAGTTTTCTTGAGAGTAAGTTCCTCTAAGAGTTGTCTTTAATCAATTCGATGTAGACTCGTGCCAGAATTTGGCGAGTCAACATCTCCTGAGGATACCTCGCGAAACAATTTTCCAATCGATTAAAAGACGAATCATAGTGGAATTTACACTCAAGAAAACAAACTCAAGACAGCAAACGTCGAAAATATGTTGGTCTTACATGTTTGTCCCTTTTGTTGTCGAGTCACTTGGCCTGTTGGGCTCAGAAGCGCGGAGAATGTACAAAGTACTATCTACTTGCTTCAATAGGGCTACTGGCAACCCAAGCGCTGGCAGCTATATCGGTCAACGGATCAGCCTTGCTATCGAACGGGGAAATGCTGCCAGTATTCTTGGTACGCTTCCCCGTAATGATAGTTTTAATTTAATGTATTCATAGTATTGTAAAATATATAGTTGTAAGATTTGTTTTGTTTTCATAAATAAATATTCAGAAAACACAACAATTGAATGTTTTGAAAAATTCAAAAGAATTGCTAAAAATGTTTTTGCGGTAAAAGTTACTATAGCGACCGGCCCTACTTGAATATGAAAATAAGTGCTGATCTGACCTATCAGATATACCTACTAGATAGTCCTCTTTTCCTTACTAACATTTTACGGAGGAGGACAATAGAGAGTACGGGTCACCTGAAGTGAAATGATCACCTTTGGCTACATTCTCCTGCAACACCAGAGGACTCACGAGAGCGTTGCCTTCTAGAAAAATCGACGCGCATTTTCGAAGGTACCCTTAACGTATCGTCCTGGAAACAATCCACAAGTAAGCTCAAACATTTAGATTTATGTACAAACGACTAGTGGGAGGCTCCTTTGCACAGTATGCCGGCTAGATTATGGGTACCAAAACGGCGCCTTTTTCTGCCGTGAAGCAATAATGTATAAACGTTATTGTGTTTCGGTCCGAAGGACGCCGTAGCTAGTGAAATTACTGGGCAAATGAGACGTGACATCTTATGTCTTAACGTGACGAGCGACATTGTAGAGCCGCTCAGAAATTTTGGGGTTTTTTAAGAATCCTGGGCGGCATTGCATTGTAACTGGCAGGGCGTATTAATTACCATCAAGTTCTCATATTTTCATAAAAAAAAGAAAACTTCTCGCCTCAATCGATTTCAATTACTGATTAAAGAAAGAATATTCACAATCTGTACAATTGAACAGCCCAGTACTGGTTTAACAGTGTATTTAAGTTAACCAAACTGATTGAGTTTACTTTACAAACAGATATTGTTGGGTTTGTGCGATACAAACTGATTTTAATTATTGTGTCAGTCTTATCTTTTAGAGTTGTATTATCTCTGACTGCCTGGTATAGTATCAGAATACTGGGTTTCGAAATATCTAGCAATTTCTAACTCCGCGATCAACTGGAAGGAAAAGCTGAAACATCTTCTAAGTAACTGGTGGTTATCAATAGAGTGAGTCACTTTTTTATGATAATAAAGGACGAGGCGTTCAGCTGATGGTAATTGATACGCCCTGCCCATTTAATGCATTGCCACCCAGGATTCTTGAAAAAACTAAAAAGCATGAGCTGCACTACAATTGCGCTCGTTACCTTGAGACATAAGATGTTATGTCTCATTTGCCCAGTAATTACACAAGCTACGGCCCTTCAGACTGAAACACAGTAATGTTAACACGTTACTGCTTCACGGCAGAATGAAAGAGAAAGGCGCCGTTGTTATACCCATAATAATACCCTAGGCGGCATCCTGTGCAAAGGAACCTCCCACTGGTAATCTACTCCCACTACATCTAGCCGGCACATTGTAGCGCATACATGCATATGCCGCAAGCCCGGCTACATCGTACGGAGTATAGTTATCATCTTTGGTCTACTGGACTCCAGTTTCAGCTGGAACCATTTGATTAGATACAGCACAGAGCTGCCCAATTAGTTAGGCCCGGTATCCACCAAAGCGGAGAGGAGAGGAGATTATCCGCGAAGCAGTCAGGTTATTTCCACCAGAGCGGAGAGGAGAAGTGAGCTCTGCATAGCGGAGATGTGAGCTGGAAGAGTTCGAAGTGAGTCAACTGATATCTACGAAAGGAAGACGTCCTCTTTTTTTTAAGTTAAAATACGTCGCTAAGCTACAAAAGACATTGGGTGATCCGGAAAGCAGAAGACCCCGGTTTGAATCCAGATTTCCTATTAGTTTTTTTTTGTTCAAGTTTTGTACATTTTAAAAAATCCGAGCAAGCCTCGGTTGTCCGTGTTTATTGCGAATTAGAGTAATTTATATGTGTTGAACATATACGAGAATACATAAGCAGCCAAACTCTGCTTAGTTACAGCATGCAACATTATAAAGCATATTAATCTATAATAATCAGATAGAATGTCTAATGTTCTTAATATTATTATCTATCTCTATATATAAAAATGAATTGATGTTCCTTAGTCTCGGTAAAACTCGAGAACGGCTGGACCGATTTGGTAAATTTTGGTCTTGAATTATTTGTGGAAGTCCAGAGAAGGTTTAAAAATAAATATGAAAATGCTCGGAATTAAATAAAAACAACAACTTTGTTTTCCTTTGATGTGTATGTACCCCGTCGTTTAGAAATCGAATTGAATGAATAGTTTAAAATGAATAAGTAATTGGAATATTTATATCTTTCTAACTTTCTCAGGAGGTAAAAAAGTAACTTAATCGTAGCTAATATTTGGTAGATCAACTACAGTTGTTAACTATCTATCAGATCATTTTTATGTAGATTGATAAATCTTAAGTTTTGTCACAAATTATATTTATGAACGATTAGAATCCATTTTCTATGTCGATCGATACTTTAGATCTAGCGAATGAAAAGCCTTTAGAAAATATATATTGGAATGGATACTGTGCAACTTGGTCATTAGATGTTGAATTTTCAGATTGGATGTTTTATCCAAAACAGGTTTGAGTTTATTTGTTGTTTCTTTCGTACGAATGAATGAATTCCTATGAAGTACGCAATAAAAACTTTTAATGGAGCTTCTTCTTTTATATTAAGTAATTATTATACTAACTATTCTATAGTTTTTTACCAGTGGGAGGCTCCTTTACACAGGATGCCGGCTAGATTATGGGTACCACAGCGGCGCCTATTTCTGCCGTGAATCAGTAATGTGTAATCATTAATGTGTTTCGGTCTGAAAGGCACCGTAGGGGCAAATCAGACTTAACATCTTATGTCTCAAGGTCTGTGTCACGTCTGTCATCTTATGTGTCACGGCTGTCATCAGCTGACCGTCCTGTTCGTCTCGTCCCTTATTTTCATAAAAAAAATTCAGTAAAACGAATTCATTTCAAAAGATGTCTCTGTAGGTATAATGACATTGTACAAAATCTAATATATAAAATTCTCGTGTCCCGGTCTTTGTTACCAAACTCCTCCGAAACGGCTCAACCGATTCGTATGAAATTTTGTGTGCATATCGAGTAGGTTTGAGAATCGGCCAATATCAATTTTGCATACCCCTAAATAAGACCCCTATATTATATTTTTATTTTATTGACATTTTTTTTTATTTTTTTTTATTATGATTCAGCATTGAAAAATACATACAATTTCAAATTTGCAACTATCTTCGATTAACACCTATTTTTTTATCACGTTTTTTTATAGTATTCTGTTCCATTCTCAGATCGCAATAGGGTTACAAAATGGCAATCGAATACAATAATTGTACTACGATAAATTTTATGTACGTTTTTATGTATGTATTTTATCGGATAGTCAAACAAAGCAGATTGTTTTATAGCAAAATAAATTTGAAAGCAAAGAGAGGTTCGGTGAGGTGTAATAGTAATAGAACCAGTTGAAACATTTCCTTTATAAACAGATAAATTAGTTTTCCCGCTTCAGTCCGAAGTAGACTGAATTTTTAATTACACAGCTCAAGTTTTCCATTTAACGCCTCCGACTGTACTATCAGAGTAAATATAGTTACATTTGCAATTTATATCATCTTATTTTACTTGAAAATCAATTTACGTATACCATGTGCTTCTTTTGACATATTTAGGTATATAGATATCTTATTAACCGTTCGCATTTTATAATGTAATCTATATATATAAAAGAAAGTCGTGTTAGTTACACTATTTATAACTCAAGAACGGCTTTACCAATATGGCTGAAAATTGGTGAGGAGGTAGCTTAGAGCCAGCAGACGGACATAGGATATAATAAGTCATAAAATATGAAAAAAATTACGAAAAAATATTATTATAAAAAAAATATTTTCTGATACATTTTGTATGGATTGACATTTTGATGACAACTCGAGAATAGAAAGAATTCAATAAAGTTTTTTGTTAGTTTCACGCTACATTAGTTATAAAATACAACTGACAGTGCACGTCATGTTATTCAAGTTGACCGGTTGGCGTGTTTGTTTCGAGTTTCTATTAGCTTATTGTGCCGATATTATCATTAACAATGTCACGACCAAGACGATCAAATTATTCCCGACAAAGACGTAATGCAACTAGGATTCGAAATATTGCGAATGAGAGGACTGAAGAAGAACAAGAAATTGCAGGTGAAAAGAACCGCGTTGGTATGTATCGTCTTCGTGCTATGAATCACAAGAGCAAAGCGTAGCAGCCCGTATAACGGATCGGCTGGCAATACGAAATCGTCCAGTAAAACCTCAGAGATCAACAACTTATAGATAATTTTCGACGTACAAGAAGAAGTGTATGAAGTACTGATTTGAATCGAGCAGCGTTTCGATACGATTGCAGTACTTATACTGTACTGTAGTACTGCTTGCATACTAGCTTTCGCATTGGGCCGATGTACGTTGTTTGCGAGTATTCTGCGGAGAAACGCAAGAATTGTGCTGACATGTTCTAGAAAACACTCAAAAATACAATGTTTGTTTCCAAATGACCTCATTTGGGGCAGTCATCGAAGAACGAGGATTTAATCCGATATTCAAGGTATTTATTTATTTACATACTTACACACAATACAGTAAAAGAATAACATACATACTATACTTATTCTTATGTATTGTGTATGCTAATTCAAAAAAAAGTGTTTATAAATCAGTAATAAGGGTTTTGCTTTTGATATTCTAGATATAAGGACAGATTCACCATCGTATTGGATCACTGCAACCTCTCGAAGATGCACAGTTCAAATTTTTACAATTATACTTCATGGGCAACATGGACAAATAACTTGATCGATGTCAAGAGATCAATGCAGCAATGATAATAGCAATTCTTCAGATTTGCAGCAACTACTTAATGAACATTTTGCATGACGAGTTAGCCCGCAAATCTTTAATTTCCGATCCATCTCGCATTCGCCCTGACCACTCAAATCTTAAGGCCAATCCTTGAAGGTTTGTGGTATGAATCAAGACAATCCATTTCCGAAGTTCAATATATATATAAGAGATTTCCACGTATATAGACACTCATCACGATGTCTCTGGAACCACTAGAGCTAAAGACTTGAAATTTGGTAGGAATATTCTTTTCACCGAGTAGAGGTCAGCTACCTGATTCCTGCCGCCGAATTCCACCTTCGCACGACACGCCACAAGTTAGGATATCATCCTCACCATCTGGATGTGTGAGCTTTCTTCCACGTACTACAAAGCTGTGGAATGAGCTTCCTTGTGCGGTGTTTCAGGGACGATACGACATGGGTACCTTCAAAAAAAGCGCGTACACCTTCCTTAAAGGCCGGCAACGCTCCTGTGATTCCTCCGCTGTTGCAAGAGATTGTGGGCGGCGGTGATCACTTAACAACAGGTGACCCGTACGCTCGTTTGTCCTCCTATTCCATATAAAAAAAAAGCTAAGAACGGAATTTCCAAAATTCCATCCGCAAGAGTTTTTTTTTATTATGAACAGAACAACGTCTGTCGGGTCAGCTAGTATATAATGAAAATAGTCTTTGTTTGAGGCTCTTTCAAGCCTAAACTACAGATCGTATCGACATGAAACTACCACCGTTCGATGCGAAATTTATCCTAGATGATTTATAGCAACTTATTTCGGATTCCAACGTTCCTTCCTTTTTAAATTCGCATAGCAAAGCGGGCGGGAACGGGTAGTTATATATAATATTATAGATGTTACTTCGCTCAATAATTGAACGAAATTATGCCTTACGCTTTTTTAATAGCAAAGTTTGGAGTACCAACATTAGTTACGTTGTTATATATAAAGTTATACACGGAATTATATACACAAGTTCGTTTAGGTTTATTCTAAATAGTAATTAAAAGATACACAGATAGATACATTTTAAGTAACATCTAAGTATCTTTAACCTTTAAAATCAATAATAATCCAAATGCTTAATCTTTTCGTAAGTGTTAATTTCACCAAATTAAGTAAAATATTATGTATTTTCACCAAATAACACCTAATGAAATAAATTTTCTGCATATAATATTAAACTTTAATTATTATAATATTTTTAATTAATAGTGTAATAATAGTATCACAATAGATAGTCAAAGATAAGATAAAGTCAAAAAAATCTTTATTCACTGTAAAACTTTATAAGTTATTTAGTGCAAGTCAGGATGAAGTACAAAAGTAACAATAGCATTAAAATGAGTATAACAATATTCATTAACAAAATTTAGAATATTAATTCCAACTATCTTTATCATTCAAAATATAATCTTTCACATTATAATAGGCCTTACATGTTAATTTATTTTTTACGATACATTTCAATTTTTAAAAAGTTAATAATTTTAATATCATAAGGGAGTTTATTATAAAATATAACACAATCCACCTTTTTTTTATGGTATAGGAGGACAAACGAGCGTACGAGTCACCTTTTGTTAAGTGATCACCGCCGCCCACAATCTCTTGCAACACCAGAGGAATAACAGGAGCGTTTCCGGCCTTTAAGGAAGGTGTACGCGTTTTTTAGAAGGTACCCATGTCGTATCGTCCCGGAAACACCGCACAAGGAAGCTCATTCCACAGCTTTGTAGTACGTGGAAGAAAGCTCCTTGAAAACCGCACTGTGGAGGACCGCCACACATCCAGATGGTGGGGATGATATCATAACTTGTGGCGTGACATGCGAAGGTGGAATTTTTTCCACTTTAAAAGATTTAGCAATTTTACGGAGCCTAGTAGATGGGGAATTGCGAGTTTATGTTTGTTTCGAGTATTGACATTATGTACATCACTATTCTTTTTAAATTGGCTAATATGTTTATGAGCGTATAGGAGGTTCTCGTATATGTACTGGCAGTGTACTGTCAGAATATTAATTTCACTAAACTTTTCTCTCAATTATAATCTCAATAATAATTATTATAAATATAACGGGTATTACCGATATTAAATTACTTATAAGTACATAAATAATAAAAGAAAAGAATTGGTATTTACTTTAATTATTAGCAATTTATTTCTTTGCAAAGATTTGATCCTTTTCAGCAACAGAGTCCATGGGTTCAATAAAACAGGATGTATTTTTTTTAAATCATTTACGTCGATTTCCATCAAAAGTTCAAGATATTAAAAAAACTAATATTGCAGTTATTGGTTTCATATCAATCGAGGGCATGACTCGTTTCACGACTTTCCTCAAAGTCTCGTAGTTTCCGACTTGGCCATCACCGTCCTTTTCAAAAAACCATCCTGTATATTTGAATCAAATATTTCAAAAGAATTGCATTGAACATAATCCTGAAAAATATTTCCGTAATTGTAAAATATCTAAAACACATTTAAAATATCTTACGATATTGGCAGTAAAAGTAAACAACCACCCTGAATTAATTGAAAACACAGCGAAAGGGTTTCTGTTTTGAGGTTGAACTTTAATTGGCAATTTATGAAACATTCCTCAATGATCAAATTAAGAAAGCTATTGTCATGTAATTTATAAGTAATTAAGAAATAAAAATTGTAACTGTGCAGGGAAATGGTCCTCGTAATGGTAATATTCTGCGCAAAAATATGATTAAGAATATTTATTTCCTTAGTATTAAATTAAATAGAAAGCTTTTCGTTTGAACTCAATATCATAAAGAATCTTATAGCAAAGAGGATGTAAATACTACGTAATAAGAGGCGGGACTGCCTGAGTAAAAATTGAAATTTAGTTTACTATGAAACGTGCAGTGATTTGACATAAGTTAGTACAATAGTAGTTACAAATATGGCGACGAAGTATAATCCGGCTAAGTTTAAAAGCGAACAGTTACCTAAAACGTAGTAGATTTCGGCTATCTCCGTTTTTTACAAGATTATAGCCGTCATCTGTCAATCCATCAATCACTGCATGTTTCATACAATCGCTTTTTTCTTCTCTAAGCTGACTCTTAGTAACATTATCGTTTAAGCTTAAACACAAGCAATCAGGTATAATAATTGGACAAAGTTCCTGAAAAACTTTCCAAGCCACAAACATCACATTTTAAGCAATACGTGTTTAAAGTTTAATAAATATTAGAGTATTCCATTCAAGTTGGTTGGGCTACTAAGTCATGATGTCATTTAAATACTAACAGAAGGGCTGCCATTTTTTGTTAGTCCGTTAATATGAATCACGTGACCAGTTTTGTGCTCGTTACTCAATTTCGACAAGATTGTGGTTTGGAACGTTTTTTTTGAGCCAAAAACTTCTTGCTAAAAGTTTAAACTGTAAAGTTCGCTGCAGCGCTGAAACAGTATCCAGGCAGCTTAGCGCTACGGTAGAGTTAAACGTACGATATCCGTTCAACAAATTGTGAGAATTCGGGGAAAACTCTTAATAACCACAAAAAGGAAAACTGGCCGGTATAGATTTAATATTGGTAAGACAAAAAAAACGCGTTTCACTCCGAGAATTCCTGGCAGAAGTGAAAACTTAAACATTAAACTTGTTAATTTTTGAATAGTTTGGAATGGTTATGTAATAATTTCACACGAATTGCTTTATTTGTCAGCATAAAAGTACTTCATGTGGTTAAATACAATATTCATTTTACATTAAAAAGTTTATCTCTCAGAAAAATCAACTTTCATCCATAATTTCAACGACTGTCTTACGAATTTTCGAAATGGAACTAGATTTTTGTAGAGGCTCGGTGAATGTACAAAATTCTATCTTCTCGCCTCAAAAGGGCTACTGGCAACCCAAGCGCTGGCAGGTATTTCGGTCAACGGATCAGCCTTGCTATCCAACGCAGAAATGCTGCCAGTATTCTTGGTACGCTTCCACGTAATGATAGTTTTAATTAATCTAATCATAGTATTGTAAATGTAGTCATAAGATTTGTTTTGTTTGAATGAATTATCACTCGATTTTTGTATTAATATAATAATACTATGCATTAATTTAAATATTATGGTATCATGTAAATATTAAATTTATTAGACATGTACTGCTGCTCATACGAAATCATTGCAAAAGTAGATTTTTACTCCGTGGTTCTTAATTAATATAGACCCAATTTAATATGTATCTGTATGTTTGGAGTTGGTATTATTTTTAAAATCTGATTTTAATTAGAATACTCTTCATCAAACTTATCCCTATACCTGTAGTTTACTTTCAAACTGTAGTTAAATGTAAAATGGTGCAACCTCGGGTGTTTAAGAAGTCGATTAACAGAGTAACCTAGAAACAAATATCGTTAAAGTTTAATTGTAGTTAGAGCACAATCTACCGGACAATTTATTTAACACTGATTAATTGTTGGTACTTGACTTTACTTAATTTCCCGTGAAAGTCGGGTTTCAAGTATTTCAAAGGGTTTTGTGTAACGCCTGAAAGTGTTGTAAACAACATTTGCTGATAAGATGAAAGTATAATTTTACCCAAAAATTCTAAGCTGCACTACAAATGTGATAAATGCGGTAGAAGACACACAATGAAGCGACGTCTCTACGCAACGCCAAGTGATCCAGCCGTTCACAGAGCACTGGGTCCCCGACAATTCGAGCTGCTCTGCGTTGCACGCGGTCAAATGGATCGAGCTGATACTGGGGTGTGCCAGACCAGAGATGACAGCAATACTCCATGTGTGGCCGGACCTGCGCTTTGTAGAGCGCTAGTATGTGGGCCGGCTTGAAGTATTGCCGTGCTCTATTAATGACGCCCAGTTTCTTTGAAGCCAATTTGGCTTTGCCTTCCAGATGACCATGAAATTGGCAATCGCTCGAGATTTCGATTTGTTAATTGATACGCCTTGCTTATTACAATGCAGTGCCACTCAGGTTTATTGAAAAACCCAAAAATTCTGAGCTGCACTACAAATGTGCTCGTCACCTTGAGGCATAAAATGCTAAGTCTCATTTGCCCAGTAATTTCACTAGCTACGGCGCGCTTCAGACCGTAGACACAGTAATGCTTACACATTCCTGTTTCACGTCAGAATTAGGCGGCGTTGTGGTACCCATAATCTAGCCGGTATCCTGTGCAAAGGGGCCTCCAACAGGTAAAAACTCCCACTGATTATAACGAGATATCTATTATGAGGGATAATTTAAAATCATTTCACTGTCATGAAAAGTACACAGCATAAAATTATCAACACTTTATAAAATATTCAGCATTGATCAATTTATTTTGGATGAAAGGCCGTGATTGAAATGTGCTTGGTTGATAATTTATTTTAATAATAACTTCGGCTGATCTGTGTGAAGAGAATGTCATTGTTGTTATTTACGTGGAATATTAATGTGGTGAATTAATTTTGTATTAACTGGACTCATTTTTATATTGTGTGTTCAATAAATAATATAGGTAATAAGACTAATCTTCGTATAGTAAATTCTGAATGGTTAAAATGATAAAGGGTAATCGATGTATTGTTTATTTTCTAGATTCCTTGCAATGAACTGAAATTCTCGTGTTTTAACGTTTTTTATTCAAATGCATTGGGGTGTGATGGAATTTCATTAGACATATTGAAGTTATCTCTACCGTACACAAGTAATATTATAACAGCTTTAATCAATCTCTCCATTGCAACGTCAACTTTTCCATCTGCCTAGCGTAAATCTCTAATAACTCCGATCCAAAACTACAAATCCATCTTCTTTTAAGGACCTCAGGCCGATAAGTATTTTACCATGTATATCAAAAGTCCTAGAAAGAGTAATCTGTGAACAGCTCAGAGGATTCTTAGAAAAAAATGATCTAGTTCCACAGTTACAATCTGGCTTTAGGAAAGATAGGAGCACGACTACTGCATTACATTACTAGATGTGGTTGATAAAGTTATTGAAGCCGAGGATAGAGGAGAGTGTACTATTTCTATTTTATAAGACTTTTCCCGGGCTTTTAACTGAATAAACCACGAACTACTCTTAGAAAATCTATCTTTTTACGGTTTGAAACCTGAGACTAGCTGCTGGTTTAAAACCTTTCTTTGTTATTTTTCACAGGTCGTCAACATTAGGTGTGAAAATAGTCTTAGCACTAGTTGCGCCCATGTTTATAGAGGAGTTCCACTCCAAGGTTACACTCCAGAGTACCGGCAGAAGTGAAAACTTGAACATTAACGATATGCATTTTTGAATATTTTGAAATGGTTAGGGAATAATTTCGCAACGAATTGCTTTATTTATCAGTATTATCAGATTAATCATAATAATTATTTATTATGTTATCGTACACAAAAACGACAATTTATATTACATAAAACATTTAACACTTCCGATCAATTCCAATTACTTATCATCAAAAATTATATCTCTCAGAAAAACAAACTTTCATCCAAAATTTCAACGACTGTCTTACGAATTTTCAATCAGGTCACGTGTCCTGACGCGAGTTTAACATTTTATATCAATCCCAAGAAAAGTGTACAACGCCGCTAAAGAAGTTTTCACTTCAAAATATCTTTTAAAAATATAGTACAATAAGTCCATGTAGTATTAAATACGGAAAAAAATTGGTAAGGTTAAAAAAATATTTCATGAACATTTACAGCTTGTAAATCAAATACATTTGTATACGTAAGGTAAGTAATATTCCATCAATTTGTTACTCTTAATGAACGCTGAATTTCTGGAAATTGGATAAATATTGACTTGAGAGCATTTAGAAGGGGTTGTCGTTTACAAAGCTGTCGACGAGACGCTGGTGTTCGAATAACGTTTGGAATCACTTCTACAATAGCTGCAATAAAAACACTTCTAGAATATCTCTGCCTCTCATTTCATTTAATTACATTTAACAGAGAACTTGGAAAAAGATACATTGTTTTATAATTTATGCAACATTGATGTTTGAACAGTTAACTACAATAATTAAAATCATTTCAAAGATAGATTACATTTAAATTCCTTAAAATATTCCAGAAATCTTAGAATTAAATGAAATTAGACATTCCACACAAGTGCTACAAAATCGTGAATTAATTTGCATAATTTTCTAAGCCTCAAACTTGATCTTGTAATCATGAGGAATATAATTTCTTCTTTCTTCACGACTAAGCATTAAATTTTGCTTTACATTTGTTTTTTTTTTAAATTCAGTTCAGTTTTTTTAAACAACTCATTTATATACTATCTTCGCGCCTCAATAAGGCTACTGGAAACCCAAGCGCTGGCAGCTATTTCGGTCAACGGATCAGCCTTGCTATCCAACGGGGTAATGCTGCCAGTATTCTTGGTACGCTTCCACGTAATGATAGTTTTAATTTTATGTAGTCGTAGTATTGTAAATATAGTTATAAGATTTGTTTTGATTAAATAAATATTAGTGAAACTCATTTATAGATCATAATTTGCTTAGCCCCAAACTTAATCTAGTAATCATGAAGAATATAATTTATATTACTTTAAAGGCTCTTTACGACAAAGCATAATTTATTGCCTTACATTTTTTTTTAATTTACTTCAGTTTTTTTAAACAATGCATTTATATATCAATTGATAAGCAAGCTAATTGCGCCGCAATTGCCTATATATTTTTCTTTCTATTATAAATTCTTTTTTTTGATAATTTTTGTTATGGACGACTATAGTGCAGATAGTTCCTGTACAAATAAAGAGATACCTATAGACAAAATACGCATTCGTATCTGATTGGCTATTCTAATGCCAATTAACTCTCTCGCTAGCTAATAAGCAATTGTCTCCGAGCTATTCATTTCCATGTCAGTTCAAATTCAAATATTTTTGTTCAAAATAGGATTGAAAAACACTTATTGAACGTCAATAACTACCACCCATTCAAAATAGTCTGCCTCAGACCTGAGAAGAATGGGCGCAAGAAACCCAGAGGGCTTTTTTTATATATAAAAATATGGATTGCAATGGGATATCGTACAACAAACATTTATAATTTAAGAGCCTGAGGGTGTTCGATTCATCCTCAGTCTGTACCTTTCCCACACAAACGTTTTTTAACAATTCTATTAAATTTCGTAACACATTTGTTTTATACATTTTCTGAGATCATATAACATTATAAGGGTCGGCTAACACCGAAACAGGGCGGTAGTTATTCGGGTCAAAAGTGAGTCCCGATTTAAATATTGGTGTAATTTAACTATATTTCAGAAGGTCAGGAAACAACAAGATTAGTTTAATATTATAAAATTGAAAACTTTTTGGTTGGCAAAATTTGCTGCAACCAAGTTGACAAAATACATAGTCCACAGGTAGAGGTGGGTGTTTCAAACCGTTACCAGTTGTAAAAACTATGTATTTGCAATATACCCAAAACCCGTTAACCAACAAAACAAAAACTATTTTCTTTATCTCTATTATAAAACGTATTTGAAAAACGCATACCGACACATCTCTTAAGCTGTTAGTAGAAACAGTGAAAATTGTTATTGTAGAACAACCATCGGGTTTAAAATAATACAAGGCTAATTGGGAGATTCCAAACACGCATAGAGGGGTATATTGAACAAAGTAAACAGTTGTAAGAATACCTCACACTGCCTTGTAGGTAAACTGTTATTTATGTTTGCCGGCTTGGTAATACGTGCCAAGCTTTCGGAAGTACGGTATTTGGTTTCACTCAAGAGTTTACAGCGTGTGATTGCGGTCCTGAAAGTTTATTTTAACTAATTTACCAAAACAACTGGTTAATGGATTAAATGTTCAAGTTGAGGAAAGCGGAGATTAAATGGAACAAGGGAGAATATTGTCATGGCATCGTGTATTTGATTGCAGTTTATTTACTGTCTTAAAATTAGGTCATAGTTACTAATTTTATATTGATTCATATTTTTTTTAACAACAGTTTAATAGAATAACATTTAATATCTAACTGTTGTGTGTACATATAAAATAATAAATAAATTTGAAAATATTTTTGAAGTCATAGGTAAGCTTTGTGAAAATAATTTATTCATTTCAATATATTTGAATTACATGAATAAAAAACACACTAAAATAAAAACAATCAACCGGGGTATGGGGGTTAAGGGAAAAAATATAAGCCCAAAAATCAAAATGGTAAAAGAGGTTAATCTTCCTGAGATGAAAGAGATATGTACCAGAAGACGAACGCTCATTAAAAATCATCGCTAGATCGATTTTTCATCAAACACAAGATATATTAAATATAATTAACTACAAGAATAGTTAATTTGTAGAAACTAAAAACTAATTATCTGAAATAATACATATTTATTCGATCGCCTGAAGAAATAAAAACAATAATCAAAATCTATCATTTTTGAGCGCATATAGAACGCGGTGCACTTTAAAAAAGAAAAGGTATTCTATAGGTGTGAGAAAAAAGCGTTTGAGGGAAAATATATTAGGAGTGCATAGCGAGAGTTACGAAATGTTGTACAAAATTTACGTTTGAAAGCGTGTATCTTATTGAGTGAGACTTAAATTGATTTGACTTATGCTACTGAACAAAACGGGGAAAACAGGGGTCTCAGGATATTCTAGAAGGCGATTAAGGGCTTTACGAATTTGAAAAGTCACGCTTCTGTTTTTCTGTCGTCGCTATGTTTTGCACAGTTAATATCGGGAGCCGGTGTGGTTCTCCAGTGGTTGTGGAAGAAAGAAGAGTACCGACTCTGCCAGAACTACATTCAAGACTACCGCGGAACTTAGAATGGCTCAAAATATCGAGACTCAGAACACTTGGTGAGGTTTGATGAAAACGACAAGTCTTCTAGGGGTTTAACTGAATAGGGTTCATTTTACCCCATTGCTCCACCTACTTCATAGTGCTGTAGATAAAAATACTTACAGCGTGTTGTGGCACTGGTCAACAGAACCATGAGACCATGTAAGTCTAGCCATATTAGGTAAACAAACATATTATTGATTTATTTATTTAATTAAGGTACAAAAGCGATTACAAAGTAAAACATATGAAATATAAAAATTTATAAATAAAGATCTTATCACTATAAAATTGTAAATCTAACTATTGCACACAGCGTTATATTATTTATATTCGCATTGAAAATATGTAAGTACAACTAATACTTGAGTTCTATGTTACTTAGTGCTTCTTAATTGTTATTTTAAAATTATACAAAGTTTGACAAAATATGTTGATTTCACAATTTTATTACTACTTAACTCGTTATATAATTGCCACAGTGGATTATTATATGCGACATTGTTGTAACAGTGCGGTATTGCAAAAATTGCAATTGTAGTTAAGTAAAATTGGCTTGCTTGCGAGTTATAAAGTGAACATCTGTTAATTAATCATTGCTGAAAGTCCCATGCACAATCATGTGTAGAATAACCATATCAGCAATTTATCGCCTGCAATTAAGAGTTTGAAATGTATAAAATACCAAGCGGTCCTCATACTCAGGTATGGCTCGTCTCAATCCCATTCTCATACGTAATTATCTAATGAATCGCTTTTGAACTATTTCTATACTATCTTTGTCAGCTTTGAAAATGGATGCCAAGACTGAGGAACAGTACTCAAGTTGCTGTTATAATTCATATGATTTCTGTCTAACTTGTGAAATTGCCTCAATTCCTCGTAGACATCTTCTTAAGCAACGGGATACATAAAAAACTGATTAACTTTATCAAATCCAACAATATCAAGGTATTAAAAGAAATATATCGCATTGAGATTACATTGAGGCAGGAAGATCATTGAATTGTCTTAACATCAACAGATTAGTTGAAAAACTCCAACAAATATTCTTGGTACTACGTCTTAGTACTAATTATCACATATTGTTAATAAATAACTTAACCTTAATATATATAAATCCAGTGTCGTGATGTTTGTTCCCAATGAATTCCTAAACTAATGAACGGATTGTAATGAGGATTACTTCATGGAGCGCAGTTTAGTTGATAGGATAGGATAGATTTTATTTCGATTTGGGACCAATATTTATTTTTATTTCCAATGTTTGTTTTGTATGGACATATTTTCTATGAGAGAATTTATTGACGCACGGTTTGACAGTTCTACCAAAGAGAATTTAAACACTACGTTCAGTTCTGCTGTGAAACAATTTCATTAAAACAACAGGCAACATATCTTACGAAATAATTCTTGATGTTATGAAATATTTTTGACAAATTCATAAAAAACTGTATTTTATTTATTATGTACAGAACAGTCGGGGCAGATAGTAATGATATAGGTTAATGTGACTTATAACCCAAATAGAATCACAATAATAGTTATCAATCAATTTTTAACAACAACACAGGCACATATGTTCTCAATATGAGTGCAAACATGTAGAATTTTGTAAAGCATGTCAGCCTTTGTTGCTTAAATGATCTACTTATCGAATAATAGCTAGCTTCTTAACATAAATACTGTCAATAATGGATAAAGGCGAACGAAATACTGACACCAATATCGATACTGTCCAAATAGTCAAATGGTTACATTGTTTAATTTTGGTAATTTTAGGCTATGTTCTGATATGCAATGCAAGCACTGCACAGTGCTATCACTGTAGAAAAATTATTTCCGTTATGAACTGCCAGTACACTGCCGCAGTACCCTAGGGAAATATATGACGTCATAAGCCGCCGTCATATTCTACTGTGAGCACTGGCGTTTACGAGGTAAGGTACTCGCAGTACTTTGATCACGTGATCAGTCAAAACCACTCGAGTGCCTAACGTTTTATAAACAATACTTTCAGTTTAATCCCAAATAATTTTAATTTGACAGTACTCCAGTACTACAACAGTTTTTTTTAATGAACTAGGAAACTTTAATACACTACTTGAATGCTGCGTCAAAAATGCGGCTGACAGTATACGGGATTGCGTTCCGTTTTAAATAGTTCTGCTTCACATTATACTAAATTGACGTCACACTATACAATATCCATCAATACTTAAGGACTAAAGTATTCAATGCGTTTCTTGTTGTTTCTAATGTGAGTGATAGTGATATATCACACTGAAACGTGGTCTTTCACTATTGGTCTTATAAAGATAAATCGAAGCCGCTAAACGCTATAGATAAAATTATGGAAGTAACTTTTTTTTTATGAAAATAAGAGACGAGACGAGCAGGACATTCAGCTGATGGTAATTGATACGCCATGCCCATTACAATGCAGTGCCGCTCAGAATTTTTGAAACATCCACAAATTCTGAGCGGCACAACAATGGCGCTCGTCGCCTTGAGACATAAGATGTTAAGTCTCATTTGCCTAACCGACCGAAACACAATAATGTTTACACATTACTGCTTCACGGCAGAAATAGGCGCCGTTGTTGTACCCATAATCTAGCCGGCATCCTGTGCAAAGGAGCCTCCCACTGATAGTAGAAATGATGTAAGTAAGTACTATCGACAAAATTGAATCCACCTTAATATCATTGTCCTACAATCATAATAAACAAGAAGGTCGAAATTTGCTTGAAAATACGTCATTACCATTTTATAAGACTCTGACAGTCCATCATTTCTTTTTCGTGCAAATATAAACCTAACTGTTTTTATGATTTTAAAAGAACTATCAGCAAAGTGGGGCATTTATCAATTTTGTCGATGGCACATTATAGAGCAGAATATTATCGCTGCAGATCTTATGTTACCGAAATAACGCAAAAAATTAAAAAGCTAAATGTGGATTAGGCAGGCTATAATCAATGGGAACAGTAGGTTCTCGACTGGCGACCACTGGTAAGGTACGAGACGAGCAGGACGTTGAGCCGATGGTAATTGATACGCTCTGCCCATTACAATGCAGTGTCGCTCAGGATTCTTGAAAAACCCCAACAATTCTGAGCGGCACTACAACTGCGCTCGTCACCTTGAGATATAAGATGTTAAGTCTCATTTGCCCAGTAATTTCACTAGCTACGGCGCCCTTCAGACCGAAACACAGTAATGCTTACATATTACTGCTTCACGGCAGAAATAGGCGCCGTTGTGGTACCCATAATCCAGCTGGCATCCTGTGCAAAGGAGCCTCCCACTAGTATCAGACCTGACGATGATAATATATACATTATATTTTATCTACATTATTATGTTTTGAAACATATTTGGTTATAATGAATTACTACATGATATATATAGATACAGTAGACCGATTATAAGAATTATTAATTTCGGAATCAAATCGGTTTAAAATAAAATAGGTTTCTAAAAAATATAATAGAATTATTATATATTATATATACATTTATTTTATTATACATACATACACCTCGTCTAAAATTGAACTATTGTGTTCGTCACTCATACTATAGCACGTCGTCAAGCCCTGCAGCCTTTACAAACCGCAGTACTTTCTTGACGCGAGTATTACAAACACCATCTGGTAGCAAGGTGTAGTCGCCAAAGATTGTGTAACGCTTATGCATTAGTGGACCGCAATCGCAGAGTAGACGAAGAGGCGTTTCATCAGCCTCAAAGCAAAATCTGCAAGTTTTATCAGATGCCAACCACACTGAGGTGCTTGTTTAGGCGACAGTGCCCAGTTAGCATCCTGGTGAGTATGCATAGATTTTTCCTGTTCAAAGATAGGGCTTCATTCTCATATCTACTGTTGAATGCTCTTATCAGTGCTTTAGATAGGTTTAAACCTGTAGAGTTGTTCAAGCGTTGAACAATACGTTATAAAAATAATTAAAAAAAGAAAGGATTGTGTGGTTTTATGAAACCACTGTAAAAGTGAAACTTTTTTTCACATTATTGACATTTAACTAAAAATTTTTGGAATAATATTCCACTAGCTGTGTCATTGTTTACCAAAAGAAAATAAAAATTTGACTTTAATTAATAACAACATTTATATTCATCACTAACAAACAACAACATTCCCGATGGAATGACGCTGGTGGCTTGGACACGGGGAAGGGCGCTGATGTGGGACGCTACTTGCGTCGATACTCTGGCTCCTTCTCACGTCCAAGTTACGTCAGTTGGTGCTGGGGCTGCTGCTTCGACTGCCGAAGACAGCAAGCGTCACAAATATGTTGGTCTCAGTGAGTCATACATCTTTGTGCCGTTTGGTGTCGATACACTTGGCCCGTGGGGCCCAGAGGCGCGGAGAATGTTCAAAATACTATCTTCGCGCCTCAATAAGGCTACTGGAAACCCAAGCGCTGGCAGCTATTTCGGTCAACGGATCAGCCTTGCTATCCAACGCGGTAATGCTGCCAGTAATCTAGGTACGCTTCCACGTAATGATAGTTTTAATTTTATGTAGTCGTAGTATAGTAAATATAGTTATAAGATTTGTTTGATTAAATAATTCAAGTAAAATTAATATAAAATAAAAATAAAAAAACAAACAACATTTGCATTAAACACTAACAAAAACAAACAAAATAGCGTGGAGCGCTGGCACAAATGAGTTCTAGTCACCACACGGTCAGCTACTGCGAACTATAGGCGCCGCCCGACCGTCACGCGACATGCGACACACAGACGAAAACGTTTGTGACGATGTAATAAAAGTTTCACTTTAAAATATTTGTTTTATGAATGTATTCCTGAAATGATATCGAATACTGTAGTTATTTAAGGATATAATATTAAACATACTAATATCTAACTAACTGTATGGAGGTAGCACAAAACTGGGACTAACGGTGCAATCTGAATAAGACATACAACGAACTGGTTGCGAATGGCTGAGAGAGAGAAAGAGAGAACATCTAACTGAAGATAACGTACAAAATTGTAATTGGAAGTTCAGCCATAGCGACAATATTCATTCTAGAACCTAACACCTAGTTCGATTTAAATTTCTGAATATTCAAGAACGTGATCAATTGAAGAGCCGATTACTGATTTACGAGCAGATTGCCCGTGTCTGGTTTACCCAACCTGATTGAATTTGCATTGCAATAAGATACTGTGGGTAATTTTTCCGATATAGTGTATTTGTCGTTAGTTTTCGAAGCGAGGAGAAAATTGGATGTTGTTTCCACATTCCACACATTCTTTTTACCAAAGTATATTATCATCTAAAATAAATTATTACATTGTTTTTATATAACAGTTGTTTTAAGAAATAATTCAACACAAAAAGATTGAGGCACTGAAATTGTTTAAAAAATTTAATGTACAATAATATACTGCATATTATTTAACTTAGTATGTTTTTACAATTTAAGCTTACCTTTTTAATATTCATATTTTGATAACGTTAAGTTTGTTAGATTAGAAATACCTAATGAAATTCGTTCCAAAATTGCATTAAACTGAATTTAAAAATAACTTGACATAGTTACACCTGCATTACTTTGTGTTTTAATACTTCAGTGCCAACATGCTAATTACGAAGCAAAATTGCTGACCAACGAAATGAGCACTCATTGAGTTGGATGCCAGAAATCATGAAGAGAGCTCCTATTAACTTTAATAATATGCCGTTTACGTCGCGTCGGACAAATTAGTTGGCCTCCATTTAGTTACTTTTTATATCATTAGGTATTATGACTCAATATTTTGTGTAAGAAGTTGTTTGTCGGATATTTTATTATTTTAGAAATTGGAATAAAAAATGTAACAATTAATCTAAATAAACAATTATAATTATAATTATAATAATTAACACACTTTTACACAAATTATCTCGCTCCGGACATTGCCTCTACTGTGTAGCTATTACATTTAATAGTACACTATGAGTGCTATAACCCGGAATCTTCTAGATTATTTCTCTTTCTATTCTGAGTTTCTTGCGCCCATTCTTCTCAGGTCTGAGGCAGTCTCTTTTGAATGGGTGTTAGATTTTGACGTTCAATAAGTGATTTTAAATCCTATTTTGAATAAAAATATTTGAATTTGAATTATTAATTGATAACCCATTTACCCCAGCGTTTAGTGACCCTGCTCACTATGGGTCTCAGGGTTAAATCCCGGTAGGCGCAAACATTTAAATGATGAATATGGATATTTGTTTCCGAGTCATGGATGTTTATATAATATACAAAAGTATGTTTAATTATGTATGTTCGCGCCAATTACCTAATATTTATAATCTCAAGTGACCGTCGCATCGTACGGCAAATCACACGCACCGTAGCCAACGCATCTGCTAAGCTGTTTCACCTGATTCCTGCTGCCGAATGCCTTTGCACGACACGCCACAAGTTAGGATGTCATCCTGGATCACCATCTGGATGTGTGGCGGTCCTCCACAGTGCGGTTTTCAAGGAGTTTTCTTCCACGTAATACAAAGATGTGGAATGAACTTCCTTGTTCGGGATGTTTCCGGTACGATACGACATGGGTTCCTTCAAAACGTACGTGCGCGTACACCTTCCTTAAAGGCCAGCAACGCTCCTGTGATTCCTCTGGTGTTGCAAGAGAATGTAGGCGGCTCTGATTACTTAGCAACAGGTGACCCGTACGCTCGGTTATCCTTCTTTTCCATAAAAAAAAATCGGATAAAATTGCCGCATCACCACATTTACTAGTGAGATAATATGAGATTATAGTAGTAGTGATTCGACTAATATTTATGTATCTATAGTGTAGTGTAAAGGAAACCACATTTCCCGGATAAGAGACGTTTGAGACTTCATCTCCCCACGACCATAAAATCTGCAACCCCTGTGATATTCCAGGTTAGTGCACTTGCTCCTTTCGTCAATCCTCTTTGTTCCGCAACTAACAGCTTTCAACCACCTGGGGATCATTGTTGTCTTGTATAAAGGTACCCAAAGTGCTTTGTTTGGAGCAGGATGATATTAAGATTCACTAATCACTACCACACGGATCGTCAAACTTATTTTTAATTATCACTATCAAAACTTCCTTCTCATTTATTAAAATCATTCGATTTACGAAACCTATTATTAGAATCCTGATAGTAAATTTATTTATATGGCAAGCGTCCTGTTGGAATGACTTAGGTGGCTTGGGCACGGGGAAAGGCACTGGTGTGGGACGCGACTTGCGTCGACACTCTGGCTCCTTCTCATGTCTAAGTTACGTCAGTTGGTGCTGGGGCTGCTTCTTCGACTGCCGAAGACGGCATGCGTCGCAAATATGTTGGTCTCAGTGAATCATACATCTTTGTACCCTTTGGTGTCGATACACTTGGCCCGTGGGGCCCAGAGGCGCGGAGAATGTTAAAAATACTATCTTCGCGCCTCAATAAGGCTACTGGAACCCAAGCGCTGGCAGCTATCTCGGTCAACGGATCAGCCTACCTATCCAACGCGGAAATGCTCTAGGTACGCTTCCACGTAATGATAGTTTTAATTTTATGTAGTCATAGTATTGTGAATATAGTTATAAGATTTGTTTTGTTTTCCAAATATATTTATATGATTAACCACAATCCAATGATTGTTAATAATAAACAGAGAAACACAACTATGAGCTTAGTTGCCCTTTCATGATAATACTTCTCAACACTCGTGTAATAAAGACGAACACCGAATGTGCTCTTTTATTTCCACTTCACATCTGTTTCATTCACAGCGTATATATTTTACGGCTTAACTTCACTCTGAAATTGTAAAATATATTAAATAACTAAAAGCTCTGTTTCAATTTATTGCTCATTATGCGTTACTTGAAATTATTTTATTTCACGGCTCCGAATTTCCTTAATTTATTTATTTATTCGACCAATATTGCTGTGTCTGTCCTGCAGTACCAATGAAAACGTGATCTTGCAAACGGGTATAATAATAAATATTTTTCCTTACTTTTACGCAAAAGCCTTATCTAAACTTATACTTACAATTACATTTAACGCCTTAAAAAGAATTGAAATAAAATAAATGTGTAACACTTGTGTTAATCAAAGAAAAAAAAAACGTTAATCCTACTACTCCACAACTGTATATCTAAGTGATCGGACAGCCTGGGACTAGATTATCATTGTTTTATAGCAATAGCAATAGCGCAAAAAAAGAATGCTGGGAGAGTTTCTTGCTTCGCTTCTTAGTATTTTAGTAATGACATCAAAAAGTATTCTAAAGGAATCAATTTTGAGAAAATAAATGCCTTTTACGCCTTTTCAATACCAAATAATAAATGCATAGGTAGCCTAGTGAATTTAAAGATTTATCTTTCAAAGTTTTTAGAAGAAGACTGCATCAGTGGTTAATAAATAAGTGCTTCTATAGTTTAAATGAATTTTTCAATACAAAATGAATTATTATTATGAATCAGTCTATTTGATAATAATATATTTAAATTGTTTACTTTTATGACATTGAATTTGTTAACATTATACATAGGTACTAAATGAATTATTAAATTACTTACGTCTTATATTATAATATGATAAAATTTTAATTTTATAAATATTAATGATAGCATTGCAAAATCCGACATGTTTCAGTATATAAACATCTAGCAGATAAACTCAGCTCTGCGGCATATGCAGTTAGAAAGGTTAGAGAGTACACGAATGTTGCGACCGCTAGATTAGTGTACTTCAGTTATTTTCACAGCATCATGACGTACGGTATTTTACTATGGGGTCATGCTGCTGAAATTGATATAGTGTTTGCTCTGCAAAAGAAAGCTGTTCGTGCTATATATCAGCTTGGTTATAGACAGTCTCTCAAAGAAAAATTTAAAGAACTAAATATTATGACTGTACATTGTCAGTACATTTATGAAAATTTAATATACGTTCACAAAAATCGTCACCTTTTTGCTCTTAATAGTGATTTTCATTATTATAACACTAGAAATAAGGGATTGCTTGTAACTAATTCTAGTAGGCTTCATAAGATACAAATAGCTTTAAGGGTAAATGTATACACTTCTATAATAAAGTGCCAGCCACTGTTCAGGCATTATATATAAATAAATTTAAATGTTTTATAAAAAAATGGCACGTAAATCCTATTACTCCACTGCTGAATATCTAAATGATCGGACAGCCTGGGAATAGATTGTGTTTATTTAATAGCGATAGAAGTGACTGTGCAGTATTGTATATTTTTATTGAAAAGAGCGCAAAAAAATAATTCTGGGAGAGTTTCTTGCGCCGCTTCTTCTCTCTCAGAGCGCCATTTGTTTCCGAAGCGGTAGTAGTATCTATTAGTTATTAGAAATGATATCAAAAAGAATTCTAAAGTAGTCAATTTTGGGTATTATTCTGGGTATTTAGACAATTTTATAACATATTTTGCATGTCAATTGACTTGGATTATCAATAACATTGTGTTAACATGTTAAGTACAATGTTTCTTGCAAATAAAATTTCATTTAATTTCTAGAATTAGCAACGTGCTTCTCACAAATCCATTATACTAAGTCCATGTACTACAAGCTTTTCTTTCGAACTGACTTTCAAATAGAAAGATGTTTATTGAAAAAAAAAAAAAAACCCCAATAGACACTTTAACGCGGGAAAAAATATTGTTGTTCGTAGTTCGTCATTGATTTTGAAAAGTAATTTGACTATTGAATATTAAAACAAGCATTTCAGTGTTGTCATCATCATATTAGCTCATTTTAATCAACACAAATTTAAGACTCATAAAAATTTCAAAGATCAATTTGCAAAGTTGCGAATTGTCTTTGATCTCAACAAAAGGCCTAGTTAGGTCAGCGTCTTTAATTTACTGGCCAGTAAACAGATTATCTTCTAACTCACCACTTATTTTAAAAGGAAAGAGACCATTTGTAATTCCCTTTGCTTAAATATTCAGTTTCTATTTTGTTCTGTTTAATATGAACGGCTCATGGTTTTGATTATTAAATTCATGTAAATATTATGAATAAGTTTAATGAATAAGTTTCCGAGTTCAATATAAAGAAACAGGCTTGTTATAGATAGACTTAGAGTAACGTATTTGTGAGAAACACGTTGCGAAATCTAGGCTACCTAAGTAACTATTATTTGGTATTTAAAATGGATAAAAGGCATTTTTTTTCTCAAAATTGAGTCCTTTGGAATTCTTTTTGATGTAATTTCTAATATACTAGATACTACTACCGCTTTGGAAACAAATGGCGCTCTGAGAGAGAAAAAGCGAAGCAAGAAACACTCCCAGCATTCTTTTTTTACGCTCTTTTCAATTAAATATACAATATTGTACTGTCATTCCTATTGCTTTTAAAGAAACATAATCACTTCAATCATTGGCTCTTCTGCTGCAGCCAGCCGCAGCAGGCTGCAGTAATTAACTTGTAACCAGTATTATAGTCCGTTCAATACGGAAAGAAATAAAAAACAAATGAAGAACACGATGGAATAGTTATTTGTTCTACAAGTGAGGAAAGTTATTTTTTGCTGCGAGTTCTGACTTTAAATCACGAATTGGCGAAGAAGACTAGAATTGAATTGATTCTAATATAGACTACTGAGGTAGTGAGCGATTTAAAGGCGCGAGACAAAAAAAAATTTGCTTTCGTGTGAAACATACAACTTTTCACTTCGACTAGCGAGAAAAGTGTTATAGGTTATAGTAAGAGAAATAATTAAGATAATTTTTAACACTGTTTATTATACATATAAATCCCTGATAAAAAAATCAAAAGTTAAAAAATTAATAAGTCTAAATTTCGATAAGTAACATATAAATTTTTGTGACAATGATAATACGCTAGGCTAAAATGAGTTTCGGAACGCACCGGATCGCATTGTTTATTTTTTTAACGCGGAGTAATTCCCGGATGTATGGTGGTGATGGGATTCGAAATTTAAATCACTTTGCCTCAATAGTATCGTAGCAATAGCGCCCTTTTCGTGTTGGAGAGGTGAAACTAAAATTACCCCCCGCTTATCCACGCTAGTAACGGATTTTAGTACATAATATGTAATGAATGACGCACTTACAGCGCGTTACTACGGAAGAACTTTTCGAGAAGGTGTCGTATAAATAGCTAAAATGCCAATTCCACACAATAAATATAAATATAAGCTTGTATACACACACAATATTGATGTGTTGTCCTTCTTAGAACAATGAATTGATAATGATACTCGTTCTATATTGATCACTTCTAAACCGACGTTAACGCTTCATCTGTGTATGCTCTGAATCTATTAACGGCTTCTACTGATAAGCTGTAAAACTAATGGATTAGATACGAGTTTAATTGATCCTTTCAATTATGGCGTTTACTCCTCGCATCGAACAGCTAATACAAAATCACGCACACATTTTGAACGGCCTATAGTAATTTACTAAGTCGTCTTAAATATTTTTATGGTATATTTATCTTTAATATGCAAAGCTTATGATATGATACAATAAAATGACACGTTGTTTTTTTTTATGTTGGCAGTTAAGTTCAAAGTCTTGATAGTAAAAAATTACACAAATTAAATTTCAAAACAAAATCAATGAACGATGCGGGACTCGACCCCGCGATCCCTCGCGTTCTACAGAGCCAACCGTTCAAGTGACGTATCGTCGATAAATCTTGCATGTCTTATTCAACTCTTAGGTTGTGACTTCATCTACAGGATCTTATCTTACAGTTGATAACCTGCTCAACCCCAATATTTGCATATAAGAAAATTGATTTAAGATGTCGCTCTTTCAAATCTAAACAATTTGCTAAATTTTTTAAAGTGATAAACCTCCTTTGTTTATAAGTTTTATTTTCAAATTCAATTTGTGTAATCAATCCCATAAGTGAGTGTTATCACTTTACAAAAGTAACAAATTGTTTAGTAAAAATTATTTGCTGAAATAGTTACGTACATACAAACGAACAAAACAGTATTTTAACCAGTATTGCTTTTATTGTTCTTTCACAATACGAGTTCCAAAAAATATGCGTGATTTTCGTTATATTATTGAGTATTCCGATCATCCAATTCGATCGTGAACACAATATGTGGAACATTAGTAAACGGTATCGGCACATTATTGGCTCGAGGATTTTCAAAGAAATTGCTTTATTGAGCTAAAATTTATGCTGTTATCCCGAGGGTTTATTATGTCACCTCATAAGTTTGATACGAGTAATATACTTAGTATGGCCATCAATACTGTTACAATTAAAAATAAATAAAATATTACATTTGAATTTACAATCTGTCATTTTTTATGATTGTTCATAGAGTTTTCTCATTTTGGCGCCAATACATTGTACAATATTTTGCGCTATTTAAATTGAGTGGGGTGATAAAGAGAATCGAATCGCTGTGATTGCATTACTCAAAGTAGGTATGGAGCCAAATGCAATTCAGCTTCTATTGATAACTGGCCTCAACGTTTAAAGAACTGTATTGCAACCAATGAAGACCACTTCGAAATAGCTTTTAATATTTTAAATTGCTATATTTATAAAACTAACACGATGTTTATTGATACCAGTGGGAGGCTCCTTTACACAGGAAGCCGGCTAGATTATGGGTACCACAACGGCGCCTATTTCTGCCGTGAAGCAGTAATGTGTAAACATTACTGTGTTTCGGTCTGAAAGGCGCCGTAGCTAGTGAAATTACTGGGCAAGTGAGACTTAATATCTTATCTCAAGGTGACAAGCGCAATTGTAGTGCCGCTCAGAATTTTTGGATTTTTCAAGAATCCTGAGCGGCACTGCATGGTGAACGTCCTGCTCGTCTCGTCCCTAATTTTCATAAAAAAAAACAGTAAAAGTAATAAATGTTATTTGCATCAGAATTTTTTTTTCATTGTTTCAATATTTATGGCAAGACTATTCCTGAATGTTAAATTACCCAGTAATATATAAAGTATGAAGTATAAGTATATTTTCCAATAACTTTTATGTGAGTGGTGACGAATGAGTTTCAGTCAGACTACCTTTACCTTTTTCTATTCATACTATGCTATAAGATGTTGTTAGGTTAGCTAATTACGTTATAAATTAAGACAAAAGGACCATTATGAAGGGACTGAATAAATTGACCGACTTGGTATTACATGGACCTCATAACTTTTTACGGTAGAAGAACTGATTTGCGAGACTTTTTACAAGTTATGTTTTTGATGGCATCTCATTTCTTTTTATAGATAATTCTACTTTTTGCCTTCCCGGTACTATCTACTTCTTGAACACCAAGAACACATCTTCTTAAACCTTTTCATATTTTTGTAGGTAGTCTCCCTCTTTTCCTTTTCCGGTACTTCTTCTTGAGTTTCACCCTACAGTTTTTCTCAAAGCCCTGTCACTATGGGTATTTCTCGGAGGCTTAGATCTTACAATTTTTGACAAGTCTGGACTTTCTAGAAATCCTAAGCCTTAATACTTCCACAGTCAGTCGAAGAAGCTGGGCGTCATTAATAGAGCACGGCAATACTTTAAGCCGGCCCACATTCTAGCGCTCTACAAAGCGCAGGTCCGGCCACACATGGAGTATTTCTGTCATCTCTGATCCCGCCCACCCCAGTATCAGCTCGATCCATTTGACCTGCACGCGGTCAAATGAATAGCGTGGAGTGCAGCTTGAATTGTCGGGGACCCAGTGCTCTGTGAACGGCTGGATCACTTGGCGTTGCGTAGAGATATTGTGCCATTGTGTGGCTTTTACCGCATTTATCACGGGGAGTGTTCCAAAGAGCAGTTTAACCTGATTCCTGTCGCCCAATTCCACCTTCGCACGACACGCCACAAGTTAGGATATCATCCCCACCATCTTGATGTGTGGCGGTCCTCCACAGTGCGGTTTTCAAGGAGTTTTCTTCCACGTACTACAAAGCTGTGGAATGAGCTTCCTTGTGCGGTGTTTCCGGGACGATATGACATGGGTACCTTCAAAAAGAGCAAGTACATCTTAAAGGCCGGCAACGCTCCTGTGATTCCTCTGGTGTTGCAAGAGATTGAGGGCGGCGATGATCACTTAACACCAGGTGACTCGTACGCTGGTTTGTCTTCCTATTCCATAAAAAAAATCAACATTAATTAAATGTAAGCCGCCCAGACTTGTAACTCTCGAAAGTGCTACGTAAGCTTGCATCACATACACCAACTGCATATATATCTTTGTAATCCCATTTATAAAATATATGAGATTGCAAAGTTATTTATGCAGTCGGTGTATCTAGAGAACGAGACCGAATTTGTAAAATATTTTAGTTTTTCCTTGATTTATACACTAAAACTTATTGTATTCTAAATTTAAAGCTTATATGTCTTCTAGAAGTGCCTTCGAATCTTGATGACCGTTAGTCAGTCAGTTAAAGTGTAGCAAAATTAAGAATCTATACCTAGTTATAATTCTTAAACTACTGTTTCAAATTTAATGAAATTTGAAATGTACAGTGTTTATACAATACCTGCTTGGTTACTGAAAACTCAGGCTTCTTGTTTTATCCACAAAGAAGTTATATGCTTCTAGAAAAGGAAAAGAGAATGGGAAATGAGATATATGAGAGATTTTAGAATACATTTGTGTATAATATTATAAAAGCACTAGGCGTTGAAAACATTCGCAAATAGTGATAAAAAATTACATAGCAAAACATTACATAGCTTGGAAGCAACGGATAGCTTGATGCAGCTAAATCATTCTAGTGATCATGTTTTAATTGAGTAACGTATACTGAAACAATAAACAAGTGTACCATTATCCGTGCACTGGGTTGTAGAGCTCTTCAAACTGGAGTATTTGAGTGGGCATCGCGAAGTGAAGCCGTCTCATTAACAACGAGACCACCATGTAACAACGTATCCTATCACTATTTACAAAAACCTAGTTGTGTGCCTAGGCGAAGGGTAAGCAGAAAACACGCAAAACTAGATTACCTTTTACATGAAAATAAGGGATGAGACGAGGAGGACGTTCAGTTGATGGTAATTGATACGCCCTGCCCATTACAATGCAGTGCCGCTCAGGATTCTTGAAAAACCTAAAAAAGGATTGTGTGGTTTTATGAAACCACACACCACCTACGACAACTCAGGTGCACACGTTCTAAGCACGATTAGAGAAAAGTCATCCGGCCCTTTGGACTTCCTGACGTCCAACGAAAACAGAGAACGCCTAACAGTTTTCTGTCTGAACTGTACTTCAGGCATAGAGCTCTGACACCGCGGGATAGTCATCGGTGCTTTTCCGTTGTCGTCAAGAACCGAGTTGGAGGCAAAAAGAGTGCACAGGAAGTCGGCTTTCTCTTTTGCTGTATGGACCAGGGTGTCATTCCTCATGTGCAATGGCGGCAGGGATGGCTGGTTGAAGTTAGCAAGAGCAGCTTTCGACAACGACCAGAACTTGCGTGTTCCGGTCGGGTTACTGGAAAGCTGCTCGCCGATTTTGACGACGTGCTTCTATTTCGCACGGGCGATTTGAAATCTGGAGGCAAGGTTATATTTCCTCTTTAGAACTTTGCAGTTCGCATCCTTTGTGCCCAGCGCCGCAACCCAAGTTCGATACGCCTCTTTTTTGCAGTCAGAAGCCGCTTTTACTGACGCATCGAACCTGAACTATGATCTGCCACCATTCGGTAGTACAGAGCTAGGTATATAAATATCCACGCCCTGTAGTATCACATCGGCTACTGGAAGAATGCAAAAAAGGAACGTATCCTATCCCAATCTGCTGACTTGTAGTGCCAAACGCGGCGGGTCACTGGTGGTATGCGACGTGAGCGTCGGATAGGCACTACACTCCTGACCAGGCAATGGTGGGGTGTTACGAGAGGGGCGTCCACAGAGGCCTCGTAACTATCGGGACGTGTAGTCAGCAGAAGATCCAATAAGGATGGCAAGTGGCTATCCACATCCGGGAGCCGCCTTAGCGACTCAACCAATTGGGACAGACCATACGCCAATGCAAAATTATGCACAGATTGCCCTGCGTAGTCTATGGTATGTGATCCAAGCCATTCGGGCATTGTGCCCGTTGAAATCAGCCAAGATTACGATTTCAGCGGAGGGGATCTGTGCAAGCACGTCATCAATTGCCGCTTGAACGAAGCCCATGAGATGATCTGCGTTACCAGTATGGGACCTGTAGACACACGCATAGATGCGGACGCAGTCCTTTAAATCTACGCGGAGCTAGAGACTGGACAGGTCCCTACCCTCAAAATTGCCGAGACTGCGACAGCAGATATCCTCCCTAACGTACACACACACCCCGGCATGAGGCAAAAAGTTGTGCTCGATTTTGTACCCGGAGTATGTTAAATATGACGTTTCGCTACGTCATCTACGTCTCCGTGATGAAACACAAGGCCGGCGGCGCCGTCTCAAGGTGGTGGTTGACGACGTTTAAATTGGAGTGAATTCCACTGATATTGCAAAAGTCCCCGATAAGCGTGGAACGGGGTGCCGTGGTGATACTCCTCGGACATGCGCGGTGCTGTCCCCAGAATACGACGGTCAGCCCTAGCGAGATTGCTCGGAGAGGGATTCTCCGACGCTGGTAGAGCCGGTACCCTCCTGGGGTAAAATCTTTTTAAGCACCGCTGTCATATTATGGAGGAGGGGGGGGGGGTGGCCTTCGGTCCTCGACACCCATGCGAAACATAGCGGCACTAGGCCGCTACTTCACGTCGGTATTCTGTGCAAGCGTGGTAACTAACCCGGACGAGTCTGGTCACGCTGCCGTTTTGTGCTAACGTCACAAGACGGCAGCGTGACTCTCTCACTTCTCTTCGGCTGGGACTCCCCTATTACGCTCCGTGGAAGCACACGGCAAAAGGACAAATACCATTTTTCTTTACAGTTAAACAAGTTTTTTCTCGGCATGACACATCTGTTTAGTATGAAACACAGAAGAGTTGTTCTTATAGCTTATACTATTTTTTGTAAAGGTACGTTTTTTCACATTAGTAATTAATAACAAGGATTGTAAGCATATAAACTGTTTGCGCCTGTTTAAATGTACGTTGTACATAGAAGAATTTTGTTCGAAAATATGTGCAACAGTGCGTCAACCCTTTTGTGCAGGTTAATGTTTTTTTGTGTTATTATAGATGGGCCATATTAATGACTAAAATACTCACAATTCTTTTTTGCGGCTTCTTAGAACAAGTGATATGATATGCAGTGATATTATTTATTATTTTTTAAAATAATATCATTGACAGGATGCCGGCAACATTGGTACCACAGTCATGGCGCCTTATTATATCGCCAAGCAGTAATTTGCAAGCATAATACCCTAAATACATGATCGGAGTCGATACGGCCGAACCATCGGATACCGTCCGGTATCGGACCATATTCGATGGTATGTCGCATTGTCCATCGCACAAAATTATTATTAGTACCATTGGACCGTACAGAATACGATACGTATGACCGCGTGCAACGCAGAGCATTAGAGGCGTTCTTCATTATGTGTCTTCTACCGCATTTATTACGGGGAGTGTTCCGAAGAGCTGTTTCACCTGATTCCTGTTGCCGAATTCCACCTTCGCACCAAACGCCACAAATTTGGATGTCCCCACCATCTGGATGTGTGGCGGTCCCCCTTTTCATCAAAAAAAAATTGGTGTGAGGCGACTATCGGACTATTCAATGGTCCGGCCGTAGCAAATCTGACCATGTGTTTAAGCTTTTATTGTTTTGGTTTGAAAGCGGCGGTCTTTCAAATAGAGAAATGACTGGGCCAATGAGACAACATTTTATGACTAAGAGACGTGCCACTCATAGTTTTTGAGGTTCATCAATAATTCTGAGCTGCATAACATTGTAATGGTCATCTGATATGTATGAATGTTGTCGCCCCTACCGCATCCGGACCGGTGCCCCGTGCCCTTCGCTAATCGCCATTCAATACTCATTACTCATAAGTGATTTAGTAATAAACGATCCGTTCGACTGAATTGTTGCTTTATTCCGCCTTAAACAGTTGAGGTGATCACCTAAAACCATGGTAACATTATCTCACTTAAACACACCCGTGTAGAAAAAAATTACGAATGAATATGATTGTTTTTTTATAATTGTCAAAAAAATGTCAGGGACGAGACGAACAGGACTTTCAGCTGATGGTTATTGATCCCACCCATTACAATACAGTAACGCTCACGTTTCATGAAAAACCCAAAAGTTCTGAGTGGCTCTACAATTGCGCTCGTCGCCTTGAGACACAGGATGTTAAGCCTTATTTGCCCAGAAATTTCACTAGCTACAGCGCCCTTCAGACCAAAACACAATAATTCTTACACATTACTAGTTCACGGCAGAAATAGGCTCTGTTGTGGTTCCCATAATCTAGCCGGCATTCCATGCAAAGGAACCTCCCACTGCTATATACAATAAATACTAAACCAAACCAATTTAAACCATTAGACAAAAGAATGGAAAGGTATTTCTGATCACAGTCCGAAATCTAATTGGCAATTTATAAGAAATTCTTCAATGAACAAATTAACAAGGCTATTTTCACGCAATGTAATTAATTAAGAAATGAAAATGCTGGTGCTAATTGCTTACTCTGTGGAAAAATGGTCTTTGCAAATATTCCGTCCAAATGACAATGATGTGGAACATTCAACTTTTGTATTCATTTAAATATAAAGCTCTTGGTTTGTGCTGGATATATATAGTTGAGAATATTTCTTATAAATTTTTCTTTAACTAAATACAATTAACACCCAGTTAAACTTATTAAAAACTCTTTAAAGTTAAGAGGCGATTTTGATACTATGATTGGGAATCTTAAAATAGATGTAAGTAACATTAGTGTTTTTTGGCGACGATATAGTACGGTAAACAATGCTTTTTTAGGCCATAGAGTATAGACTTCTTCAAAGACTCACTACTACCTGTAAAGGTTTTCATGGTAGGATCGATGCTCCCGAGTTAAGTGATAAGCTGTGTCGGTTTTTTGTTCCAAACAAATACCTTTGCAACCGTAGGCATGAACTGTTTGCGGTGTCGCAGAGGCGCACAGTAGGGTCGACAACACATCCACAGTCGCCTATAACCCGCATCCTCACCGCGCTCAACGATCTCCTGAACGCAAACCTTGAGTGTGACTTGTTTGCGGATGAATGGACGGGAATAATGTCAGAATGCCTGAAGCACCGTGAGCGAGATGAATGTCTGAGTTAATAAACAAAATTCTGTAATTGGTGTAAACCGTATTAATTAAATAAATAAATAAAAAAAGGACTCAATAAAGTATGTACTTATATTAGTGATTGTGGCATATATATGACGGATAAAAGTAGAGAAGTAAAAAAAAATATAAATTACAAATCAATTACAAGCATCCTTTTATAAGGTAAATTAAATCAGGCTCTGTAAACTCAAACACTGGCAATGTAGTCGTAGTAAACGAGTACTCGGCTGTTCAATTGGGCGAAATCTTGATTATTCAGAAATGGAAATCGAATGAGGCGAGAACTTCGATACTGGATTTAACTTTGAGTCAATTTGTTTTAGTACTTCAGTATTCTATCTTTAAGGCAACACTAAATGCCAACCTTGAGCGATATGAGTTCACGGCTGCCGGCCCGCCATCTATGTAACTAAGTCAATATTTTCAAAATTCTTGCGTGGAAAATGTAACATTTTAACAGGTGCAAGCAGTTTATATGCGTACAACCCTCGTTGTTCATTACTAATGTGAATAAATGTACCCGCACAAAAAAGTACAAGCTGTAAGAATAACTTTTCTGATAGTAGTACTAAACAAATGCATCATGCTATGCCAAAAAACTTGTTCAACTGCAAAGAAAAATGGTGGTTCAAAAAGGCTCTGGAGTGTTAACTATAACGAACAGCAAGCATCATACAAGTAAGACTTAAGGGACTTATGTAACAGTACTTATGTAACAGGATTAAGTAGTGTTTATAGCTCCAAATGCTATATTTTCACCACAAAACTTGTCTAAAAACACCTTCCTTGCGTGTTTTCTGCTTACCCTTCGCCTTAACATCGAGGTTTCTACAAGCGCAACATTATTCTGTTTGGCATATTAGTCAGGTAGTCTGTCGAAATAAAACTTTTGTCCCGCTGAGACACAACTAAAGGCTATTCTGTAATCTGAGTAGAGGGAATTAAATTTTATGGAATAGAAACAGAAATATATTTATTTACCATAGGGAGTGTCAATAATATAACATATTGCTACAACACTTAAACATCATGAAGCTATATCAGTTCGTAAAGGGGCTATACATTGGGAGAAGAACTGAAAAGAAATTGAAATTGAAGCCACAACCTGAGACTTGAACAAAGCAAACAAGATTTTATAACGATACGTTACTCGAATGGTTGGCTCAGTTGGTAAGAGCACCGGCACGATAAGATGATGATAAGAAATTAAGAAACTCCTAGCCCATCTTTTAAATAATATTAGAACTTAGCCTATTTAATATAATATTATTAAATTTTAGGTGTCCTGCACAGAACCAGACAAGAACTATGCATCATTATCCTCTCTATAATCTACTATACTATAGTAAACCTTCTTTGTCAAAGAAGCTTTAATATATTTCTTGAATTTGTACTCAGTGAGTCCTAGTATACTGTATGGTATTGTAAAATTTCATACCAAGACCCTTAGCTCTATCTATTTTTACCATAATAATATACATAATGGTGTAACACACATTTGTCCTACTGAAGTTTTATTCATCTTTATGATATTATTATACATAGCATAATATTTTTTATTGGGTTATCAAGTTGTAGTCATAAAGAGTAAAATAATATAATGTTATCACTGAATGCCCTTAATGATCAGTATGTAGCATATATATATTATTAGACTGGCCATAAATACTGTTACATTTGAAAAAACAATAATATAACATTTAAATTTGGAACCTGTAATTCTTTTATGAATAGATATGTTTTCACATTTTTTTCTGCCTCATTGCAAGTCCTGTACAGCGGATTGTCGGTGACACCAGGCTAACGAAACTCTCTAAGAAAAAAGCGATTCACTCGATTGCAGTGCAATCATTGATAGATTGACTGATGACGGATATAATCTTGTAAAAAAAGGAGTTAGCCGAAATCCACTACATTATAAGCATTTGTTCGCTTTCAAACTTAGCCGAATTAAATTTCGTGGCCAAGCTCGATTTTTACGCGCTTTAATTACAACTATTTCAAACTTATGTCAAATGACTGCACGTTTCATGCTAAAATAAATTTTAATTGTTACTAAGTCAGTCTCGCTTTTAATACGTAGTATTTACATCCTCTATGGAATTATTGTCATAAATATAACGTGCGTTTTGAAACATAATCATGACTGCTTCAAACTGTTCTTATATAATGTTATTATTGAGACATTGAACAATTATATTACAACCACTGATCTCTACTATTTACCATTGGACTGGCGGCTGTCAAAGTGCTTCTGTGCCAATTTGATATTCGCCATTTTGGCGCTGTTGGCAATAGCGAGAGCCTGCGGTACTAAAACTAGTGATCACGATCTCAGCTAAACAAAAAACGTTCGATGGTGGGAAAGTATTTATAAAAACAAAAAAATGTGTACTTTATTACGTTGATTTCTCTAGTATAAATAACACTGAAAACGAACGAAATTAAATCAAACTGCAAAATACTTATTGTAGAGTAGTGTACGCTTCTGTCGCAGCCATTTGTATTATACGTCAAAATTAATTCTCGGGACGCTCGCGAGTGACGCTTCAAATAGGCACAAAAAATTTGCTGTCAAACATTTGGATCAGCCTGTCCAGTGGTATTTATATAGGTCAGTGATTATAACGGTGTTGAAATATCATTTTCAGGTCTAACAGTGAGGTGAGGTTAAATATGAATACTTACAAAATGATAAATGAATATAACTTAGAACTATATATTCTATTAAAACAAGAGTAGAATGTGATTTATTTTAATTTTTCTATTCTACCGAAACATATTCGTGTGCATAACGACATAATTTTAAATTTAACATTAGGTGAAAATGGAGACGGAAATTAAAAGGGTTTGCATAGAACATTAACCGTAAGTTATGATGACAGTGCTTCAACATAATATGGAAACATTCGTGAATCGTTAACCAACAATATCGAACTCCATTGAAACAAACATTGTGTATGTAAATTCAACACCAACAGCAATATTGTGTCTATTCAGTCATAATTGTACATTCAATTTTTATTTTATTAATTAACAAAGTATGCATAAATTTGTTGTTTTTTTTTCTTTCTATTATTATGATGAAATTAATATGTTATATTTAAAAAAAAAAACACTTGTATCGTGGTTTTACTTTTTTTGAGGTTATACTTCTCCTGGAGCGTCAGGAAAAAACTATTAGAGTGAATTTTTACGATGCGTGCGCACACCGTCTCAAAAATTCGACACCCTCACATTAGTTGGCCACTCTTAATATACCAGCTGTTTTAGAACCTAATGATAATAACCGCCGCGATATCAATCGTCCTGATGGAATGCCCTGGTGGCTTAGGCACGTTGAAGGACGCTGGTGTAGGACGCAACTTGCGTCGTTTTCTGGCTCTGGCTCCTTCTCATGTCCAAGCTACCTTGGTGCTGGGGCTGCTGCTTCGACTGCCGACGACAGCAAACGTCGCAAATATATCGGTCTCAGTGAGTCTTACATCTTGGTGCCGTTTGATGTCGAGATACTTGACCCGTGGGGCCCAGAGGCGCGGAGAATGTACAAAGTATTATCTTCGCGCCTCAATAAGGCTATTGGAAACCCAAGCGCTGGCAGCTATTTCGGTCAACGGTTCAGCCTAGCTATTCAACACAGAAAAGCTGCCAATATTTTTGGTACACTTCCGCGTAAGTGTAGCTTTAATTTAATGTAGATATACGATTATAAGATTTGTTTTGTTTGAATAAATTATGCTATTACTCACTTACTGTCTTGTACAATTTTATGATATGATCTTATAGAAGTGTCAAATAAGATAAGCATTACGTGGACCTTGAACCTAAAAATTTGAACTTGGAAACATTAATATTCTACACAAATAAAATTTGAAAACAAACATCTCGCGTGCAAGCGTTTTTTCTAACTGAGCCCACCGTTCGAGTGACGTATCGTCATAAAATCTTGTATGCTTTGTTCAAACTCTTAGGTTGTGATTTCATCTACAGGATCTACTTTACAGTTGATAACTTGCTCAACCCCAACATCTGCATATTAGGAAATTGACTTGAGATGTCGCTCTTGCATATCTAAACAATTATTTATTTTAATTATTTCATCATAAAATTTTCTTTTCAGTTTTATTTCTGTAAAATATATACTTAATATATCTAGTCTCTCAAGACTAGAGCATGTGGGCCATGCAAAACAAATGATAAACACATTGCTCAACATCATTTTAAGACGAAAAATGGATTGAATGAACAGAAAATGGACACTGGATTTTGATCGAGAATTATATAAAAATTAATTCACAATCTTGAAACCGTTGCTGACAATGACTTAACTTCATCATGCTTGGATTCAAAGTCTGTTTAGGGCTAATCCAGGATTAAAATGTTGATTTTTCCTGAAGAAAGGATTGAGGATTAATTCTTAGATCTCACATTTTTTCTACGAGAAACATCGCTTATAAAGAACAAGTCATTAGCCGAGTATAACCTAAATCTTAAGTGTTTAATCGACAATAATTATTAAAAGTAACTTAATAATAATTGATAAAATATTTTCGAGAGATTTTAAAATGAATCATCCAATTTCACATGACATAACATTTTTTTTTTAAATATTTTCAAGGTATATTTAAAGGGATCGTATTAAATATTTTTCATGCCTTTTTATTATATGAAGGTTCTCGTGAAGACCATAGCGAGAGAAATGATGCTATGAAGTAAGTTCTCTTTTTCGAGGTATTTTAAAAGGGATCGTGTTAAATATTTAATTGGGAAAAACAAAATGAGATTTTCTCTAACTTCTTACAAATTCGAAAGCTGTTCGGCGTGTAACGAAGCGCGCTCATCCATTTTATTTGCATAAATTTGAAAGAGTTGATTTCTGATCCCTCGTTCTGTATTAGTAAAGAAATATTAAATTTATTTAGATTTCCGTCAAGATGGTATTAGTAACATTGTTTCCAAAAAATACGCAATACCACACAGAATAATTATCAGACGAACATAACACATAAGTGGTTATTGAACCTGCTCGAGCTAATATTATGAAAATGAAATATTTTTT
>CATIXQ010000005.1:14873077-14892388 GCA_949711755.1 Leptidea juvernica | reverse complement strand
TAAATGTTCACAAGTGCGCAAAAACGTCAAAAAGTAAATAACGTAAGTAATTAAAATATGTCAGTGGATGCTACAGGGTCGCAGAAACTCGCGATATGCATGGTACCGTACTCCAAACTTCTTTTATCCTCAATATATTCCTCATTATTATAGTAATATTTTCCCATGAAAACAGTTTTTATAATTGTCTTGAATGTTTTGTCGGGCAATTCTGTAAAGGTCGTGGGGAGCTTATTATAGGATCTAACAGAAATCCCCAAAAATTACTTATTTGCCTTAGTGGTTCTAAAACTGGGTATAGCAATTTTTTGTTTGGTATCAAAGTTATGCTGTTCACAATTTTTAACATATTTATGCCTATTTTTTCCAGTATACATAATATTTTGATAGAGACATTCTGATGGCACTGTAAGTATATTTATTTCTTTAAGCAGATTTCGCGTCTCGACTTCCAAGACCGAAGAATGTTTGTTTCCGAATCTTGGATATTTATATCAAATATTAACTAATTGGGGTAAGTGTGTCAATATTATCTAATATATAAAATTCTCGTGTCTGAATTGATTTGTATGAAATTTCGTAGGCGTATGAGGTATGTTTGAGAAACGGCTAACATCTATTATTTATTTTCCTAAATGATAAGGGTGACCCATCCTAAATGTTTTTTTTTGGCAATTTTTTATTTTTGTCTTATTATGATGCAACATTTCATTCAAATACATACAACTTCATTTTTGCACTCTTCTATGATTAACCCCTAACTTATAATCGCGATTTTTATATTATTCTGTTCTATCCATAGATCCTCAAGAGGGTTGCAAGATGGCAATCGAATATATTAATTATTGTAGTACGATAATTTTCATATAATAACAATGTGCTTTTATTATATTTTTCTTCTCAATTTAAATGAATCTTCAATCCTCACCGGTTGATCCCTGATCAACTACCAATCTATCAGTTATCCCCTCCAGGTGTCTTCGGTTGTCATCTCTCAATCAGCAACCATCTCGAAGTATAGATGAGAACGAAGCCGGCCTTCTTTCTCCCACTCTCTATACTTTATTTGTCCAATATTTTTTGGTTTTATTTGTGTCTCGATCGTTACTGATAGTTATCAGTTATACATTATCATATCATTTTAATTTTTCAGTGCTACCAGTTTGCTTCTTTGCACAGGATGCCGGATAGATAATGGGTAGCACAACGGCGCCTATTTCTGCCTTGAAGCAGTAATGTGTAAGAAATATTATTCGGTCTGAAGGGCACCGTAGCTAGTCAAATTACTGGACAAATGAGATTTAAAATCTTATGTCTCAAGGTGACGAGCGCAAATTTAGTGCCACTCAGAATTTTTGGGTTCTTCAAAAATCCTGAGCGGCACTGCATTGTAATGGGCATGGCGTTCAATTACCATCAGCTGAACGTCCTGCTCGTCTCGTCCCATACTGTCATATAAAATGATTAGTTTATAAAAAAGGACGCTTTATATACTACTCAGTTGGTTAAGCGTACAGCTAAGGCATTTTTCTTTTCTCTTTCCCTTTCTCTTGTTCAGAAAAGACAGTTCAGTAAAAGACATAACTTCCACTCTGCAGCAGCGATTGAAGCACGAATAAGAAAATTTGGTGGTAATTTTACCGGCGCTTCCATGATGGCAGACGCAAGAATGTCACTTTAAATTTGGTGACGACTTCGGTAATATTCATTATAATGTTAGTGAAGTTAGTGCTACCACTGATTCTCACCACGGACTAGTAAAACAGAAGGACTCCGCGCCGTGATATTAACAACATCCTTTAAGCTAGTGTGTGTGTGTGCTTACGAGGGATGAAATGAAATGAAATGAAATATATCTTTATTGCATACCATAAAACAATGAAACATAACAAAAATCGAGACTACAAAAAGCAATAGGCGGCCTTATCGCTTAAGATCGATTTCTACCAGGCAACCTATAATGAATCAGTTATAGTTGAAAAGATAACAGAAGGTGGTGTTATCGATATGCATATAATTTAAACATACAGTAAATAATTCCAAGAAAAGAACTAGTATTGAAATTGTCACAGTAATAAATAATAATTATGGAGCATTGTTTTGAAAGATTGGAGAGTTTGAGCCTTTCTGATTTCAGAGGGAAGAGAATTCCATAGGTTAACAGCTTGCACAGCAAATGAATTGTTGAAAAAGGAAGTTTTATGAACAGGTGTACAAAGCAAGAGATTATGGACAGACCGAAGATATAGTTGGTGAGAACTTAATGCTGAAAATTTTTCCTTGAGATATATAGGAGTTTTAGGATCAAATAGGACACGATAGAGATGTATAAGTATATGGGAATTTCTACGCAAGCGGATAGGGAGCCATTTGAGCTTTTTGCGAAATTCAGACACGTGGTCATACTTACGTAGTCCAAATATAAAACGAATACACATGTTCTGCAATCGTTCAAGCTTATCCAACTGGAGTTCGATTAAGTCGACATATGAAATGTCAATGTAGTCAAGAATGGACAGGAGAAGGGATTGAGCGAGTAAAGTTTTCGTGGGAATAGTTGCACATGAGGAATGACACCCTGGCCCATACGGCAAGAGAGAAAGCCGATCTCCTGTGCGCTCTTTTCGCCTCCAACTCGACTCTTGACGACAACGGAAAAAAACCGCTGACCATCCAGCGGTGTCAGAGCTCTATGCCTGAAGTACAGTTCAGACAGAAAACTGTTAGGCGAGCTCTGTTTTCGTTGGACGTCAGGAAGTTGAGCGGGCCGGATGGCATTTCTCCAATCGTGCTTAGAACGTGTGCCCCTGAGTTGACGCCGATGCTAACGCGTTTATTCGCGGCACTATTATTCCAAAGGCGTAGTGCCTGACTCATGAAAGTCAGCCCTTGTCCATCCGATCCAAAAAAAATGAGACAGTTCGGATCCGGCAAACTACAGGCCTATTGCTATTACCTGCCTGCTCTCCAAAATCATGGAGAGCATAATTAGCCGTCAGTTCTTGGTATATCTAGAGGGTCACCAGTTGATCAACGACCGACAATACGGGTTTCGCCATGGTCGGTCGGCAGGTGATCTTCTGGTATACCTAACACATAGATGGGCGGCGGCTATTGAAAGCAAGGGGGAAGGCCTAGCAGTTAGCTTGGATATAGCGAAGGCCTTTGATGTGTATGGCACAAGGCGCTCCTCTCAAAACTTCCATCATTTGGGCTTCCCGAGAGCTTATGCAAGTGGACCTCCAGCTTCCTCACTGGGCGTAGCATTCAAGTCGTTGTCAACGGTTTTTGCTCGAATCCCAAGCCCGTGAACGCTGGAGTGCCCCAAGGCTGTGTGCTATCTCCTACGCTATTTCTACTGCATATCAATGATTTGTTAGACGCCTCCAACATACATTGCTATGCAGACGACAGCCATGGTGATGCCGTATACACGGGCCATGCAAGTCTCTCTTGGGAAAACGTCGACCAGTGCCGGGAGAAACTTGTGTCTTCGAGTCGAGTCCTCTCTCGAGAAGGTCGCGGAATGGGGTAAATTGAACCTTGTCCAATTCAACCCCCAGAAGACTCAAGTTTGCGCGTTTACCATTAAAAATCCCCATTTGCCGTATCACCGCTCTTCGACAACACTTCCCTTAAAGCCTCGCCTAGTATCGGAATACTGGGTCTCGAAATCTCGAGCGATTGCCAAATCCGTGGCTATCTGGAGGGCAAAGCCAAATTGGCTTCGAAGAAGCTGGGCGTCATCAATAGAGCACTGCAATACTACAATCCGGCCCTATTCTAGCGCCCTACAAAGCGCAGGTCCGGCCACACATGGAGTATTGCTGTCATCTCTGGTCTGGCGCTCCCCAGTATCAGCTCGATCCATTTGACCGCGTGCAACGCAGAGCAGCTCGAATTGTTAGTGACCCAGTGCTCTGTGAACGGCTAGATCACTTGGCGTTGCGTAGAGACTTCGCTTCATTGTGTGTCTTCTACCGCATTTATCACGGGGAGTGTTCCGAAGAGCTGTTTTACCTGATTCATGCCGCCGAATTCCACCTTCGCACGACACGCCACAAGTTAGGATATCATCCCCACCATCTGGATGTGTGGTGGTCCTGCACAGTGCGGTTTTCAAGGAGCTTTCTTCCACGTACTACAAAGCTGTGGAATGAGCTTCCTTGTGCGGTGTTTCCCGGATGATACACCTTCCTTAAAGGCCGGCAACGCTCTTGTGATTCCTCTGGTGTTGCAAGAGAATGTGGGCGGCGGTGATCACTTAACACCAGGTTAACACCCGTACACTCGTTTGTCCTCCTATTCCATAAAAAAAAGAATTTATATTAATAATTTGAGTTGCAAAACTGCAATTTAATATGGTGACACTCGTTCTAATGGTACAAAATTACCGGTACTTAAGCATTTTATTTCCAAATATGTAAGTAGTTTTTTATAACTCCCAATAAATATGCATACCACACTAGTTTTGAATGGGATCCAATCTTTTTCATCACTACAGTCCCTTATAATATGAAACCAATAATGTTTCCATGGCTCATTCTCTCACACACCTGTAGGAAACGTAAAAAATTAAGAAATCTCGACATCTTGAAACAGATAATGATTTATCTAATTAGAACATCATTAAATGGGTTACCCACTTTTTCGGGTAAAGTCCCTATTTATTTATCGGCCACACTGGCTGTCATTATCACACGTAGTGCGAATTTTGAGTTCCAGCTATCGAACTAGTTCGTATTATAAAAAGAACAGAAAATAAAGTTATAACTACTGGCCTAACTATGAAAGGTTTTGACCTTGACACTTTTTATGTCCCGTAGTATTGTTTTTACAAGTTTTCACAATGCACGACGGCATTATTAAAATATTTTATTGAGAGGCAAACTGATCTGTCACAAACGATGACAATTCTCATAATGGCCGTCTATCAGCCTGTAGTAGTGTAAGTGTGTGCGTGGGGTTATGTATTTACACGTTTATCGGCTTGTTTAGGTGCTACACTGTTATGTAAGGTGACACGGAGTCCTTATTTTTTTACTAGTGTTTTGTCACTATTAATTTAGTATTCACCCTACCGACTGTGCCATGAATTAAAATTATTAAAAGAATAATACTTAATATATTTATTCACATTTATTTTGCACACGTACATTAGGAAGGAAGAACATAGACACTAGCTGTAGTCATAGACAATAACCACAGATTACATACTTATACAACAATTAAAATGCGTGTAATTGTAACTTTGTTGAATTGAACTCTTAGTACGCATGGATTAACTAAATAATAATTTTTTTTTAACTTTTACGCAAAAATCTACTCCACATCCCAATTCAAATTCAAATATTTTCATTCAAAATAGGATGTGACATCCCTTATGGAAAGTCCAAAACTACCACCGATTCCAAAACGAATGCCTCAGACCTGAGGAGAATGGGCGCAACAAACTCAGCGGGCTTTTTTTTCATCGAAAAAATATGTTCACAAAGTAATATTATACAATTAAACTTACTATTTAATAGCCTCAGGGTGGTCACTCCATTCCCAATATATGGACAATACGAACTGTAATAAGTAGGTGAACATTTTATCTACACTTAAAATATTTTTCAAGAAATGTAAATTTTTAAAGTTCCAAATAAAAGCAGTGTTCTGTAAGGAGAACTCCATAAAAACATAAGATACAAAATCGCACATAATTGTAATTATTAATATTATTTATTTATACTTAGTTAGGAGTTAGAGCTCAGCCATGTAGGTACTAGTAGATTGTTGTCATAATGTAGACTACATACCTACACTCCAGCAAAATATAAATTTTCTGGAAAGCTTTTAGGTCTGTTTCACATAAACCTACTGTCTGTATGTGCCTAGTTTATTTAAGAAGAAGAAGTCCTAGCAATAAAAACTTCGTGCCTACGCCCCAATTAGCTAGCACCTTCTGTGCCATATCTCAGCGGATACTCCAAGAGAAGGTCGCCTTCCATGTAGGCTTAGAGGGCACCTGCCCAAAGCCTACCTCAGGTGGTGTTTAATGGGTAGGCACCTAGGTTTTACGTGAGTCCCACATAAACAACGCAGATTTAGGCTGCGTTGGTATGCATGAGCATTCACCAGCTCCCTCCCGTCGTTATGCCGGAGGGTAGCCCTTTCCCTTGATTGGGCGCAAAAAAAATTGTCTTGTCTACCAAACTTAAGTTTGTAGGCTTCTTCTTAATTTTTAAGTTTGTATCTAAAGATTGTGATGTATAATGTTGTGTAGTAGGTATAATGAGTATGTAGTAACTTGTACGTGTTTTTTTTTGTATAATACTTTTTCTTTTGAGACAAAATAAAATAGGTGTATATTTGTATTTAATGAAATGTGCATCTAATTCAATTTACTTTTAAAATAAATACAAAAGGTACATAATAAATTACAGCTACATCGCACAGACACCATTTTTATTTATCTGTTAACCTGTAATAATATATTGAGTTACTGCGTCGAGGATCTCACTTGGGCATCATCATTCACTTAGTCATATTTGTAAAAGACAGATTGCCACAAGTTTTGAACCCGTAGAGATACAACTGTATATAATTATTGAGCATTGGGAATTATGTTCAATAAATAAAGAAAGAAAGAAAGAAAAAACATTTATTTCAACACACACAGAAATAACAAAATGAAGCAACATAAAAATATACAAATATAAAAACGTGTGGTGCTTAAAAAGGAGCCAGCTCAGCATGTGTTTTAACACAAGTGTGTTGCAACGCTGTTCTTCTGTGACTCCCGAATGACACATGAACCTCGAGGGCTACACCTCGCCTGAATCAAAGTACTACTATAAGTACTAATTAAACTTACAACAATTAACTACTAAACTAAACTTTAAAATAATTTACTACTAAACTAAACTTAAAGACACGAACAAACATAGAAAGAGTAATTATAATTATAATAATTATAATAAAACGATTCTATATATTTTGATTAGGAGTTCAAACGAGTATGGTCACCCGATTGGTGAGTGATCACTGTCACCCATTCTCTCTTGCGGCACCAGAGGAATAACAGGAGCTTTGCTGGACTTTCATGTTAACCTACTTCCTTTATGATCATCATCATTTTTTCATCATTTCAGCCGCAAGACGTCCACTGCTGGACAAGGCCTCCAAATATCGCCATGACGATCGGTCCTGCGCTGCCCTCATCCATCCTACTCCTGTGATTTTGACCAGATCGTCGGTCCATCTTGCATCGGCCTACCAACACTACGCCTTCCGGTACGTGGTCGCCATTCGAGGACTTTCTGCCCCAACGGCCATCTATCCGCCGAGCTATGTGCCCTGCCCACTGCCACTTCAGTTTCGCAATCATTTGGGCTATGTCGGTGACTTTGATTTTCCTACGGATCTCTTCATTTCTGATTCGATCTCACAGGGATACTCCGAGCATAGCCCTCTCCATTGAGCAACAGTGAGCCTCATACGGCCCATAGTTGGCGACCACGTCTTGTGTTCCGTATGTCATCACTTTTATGATACCCACGTTGTATCGACCTGTTTAAACTTGATTGTATAGATCATTTATACGTTTATATATAACAGCTGTGAAAAAGTCGAAAAAAAATTTACTTTAGAACTAACCTTTATTTTGAGCAATTCACGCACACTAACAGAGTGTCATACAAATCGTGAGTAATATTCCTGGCTTGTTTTTATCGGTTGTATATGAGCAAGAGCCTCTATCTAGACGTATAACTTATCTAAGTTCTATTGATTGACTTTGAAGTATGGAATCACTTTGGTTTAAAACTATGACTCACTTGTATTCAATTCGGTACGTTCACAAAATAACAATATTATTAAGAAAACCTATCCTTCGAATTAGTATTTCAAAAATACCATCAATCATTCCAATACAGGTCATAAACATATAAATTAATAGAAAATGCAAATAGCTCTTACATTACACTCATAAAGCATGATTGCCAATTTTGAAAATATTAAAATGGATGTATGTAGTATGTTATCTTTAAGAGATAGACATATGCAGTTAGGGACTTTTCTGTAGACCTATATAAGATATACAATTCCACCATACAATATTTTGTTATATCTCAAAGGATTTGGACAGCGTTTTCTTTTAAAACTCCCAGGCGGCTTATTTTTTCCAACAGCTCCACTAACTCCACTAGCTCCAACACCAATTTCGTTAATATATACGAAAATATATAAAAACACAACAAATAACGCTCTTGTGATTCCTCTGGTGTTGCAAGAGAATGTGGGCGGCGGTGATCACTTAACACCAGGTGACCCATACGCTCGTTTGTCCTCCTATTGGATAAAAAAAAATTATATACTTTGGTATAGCGACAGCCTAGAACTTGAGAAAGGATATTGGCTACATTTTATCCCGGAAAAATGGATGTTCCCCGCGGGATTTGTGAAAACAGAAATTCCCGTCTCTGAGATATAAATATACCAATAGTAGGTTTAGTTTGCCATAGTAGCCGTTCTCGAATCGTAATCTTCAATTCCAAACTTGTTTATTATTTTTAAAGATCCTTTATCAACTCGGACGAAGTCGCAGGTATTAGCTTGTTTTATAATAATTAGTTATATACTTAATTAAGTACACTTTTATACTTTTAATATCATTGTTAGCTAGTTGGAGGCATAAAGTAAAACTGTACCAAGCTGTATCCTGATATTGTGGGTCACAGTGTTGCAAACTAACAATAAATAAGTTTCCTTTACACTTTATAGCGGACTCGGGTAACTTTTTCATAGTTGTGTATCTTATCTTTTTTAATTTTTGTGCAGATTTTCATAATGAGCACTTTTTATGATGTGTTTTCTTTAATACTACCTAAATATTTAGTTTTAACGCACTTTTGACAGTAAAGGTGGTTTTCCTGTCACGCGGAATTTCATCCACTTGCGGATTTGGTCCACGTGCGGACCTGCATCGCAAACGAAACGCGGATTGGTTGCAGGTGCGTGGTCTTGCATGTAGGCAGAAGGGTTCGGAGTAAACGCATGTGGACTAGCTCCGCACGCGGATAAAAATCAAATGTATTGTATATGATGTGGTGAGCTTTAATAAATAAATAAATCCCCAACCGCCCAGGGGCGGTGCTTTCACGCGGATTGACGGACCCTTGGGGCGGGGGTATCGTCAATGAATTTCTCTCACGGACCTTGGTTGACGCAACCCCTACTCCCAGCATCTGTCCGATGCTGGGTTTGGCGAATGGTTTAGAGGAATATCAATACAGCAACCCTCTAAGCAAGGCCAGTGGACTATCCTTCTCGAGGTTGCCGCCCGTTTTTTGGCCAAGTGCCTCCATAGAGTCATCAAATAATTTATACTAAGGTAATTGGCAGAATAGAAACCTCTGGCCGCCCTCCCCCAACCTACCCACACAATCCTTTCCTCCTTCACCTCACCTCGCGTGATCGAGAGGTCGAGGGCTCACCTACATCAAAGAGTAAGGAACTTGCGATCACCAACGTGTTTGTGCCGTGCGTGGATACCCGTAAGGAGGGAGTAAGAAATCCTGGTGGTTGAGCGGATAGCGGTCGGTCAGTTACCTGCTTAATGCAACACGCCTCTTTGGCCCTGATCTTCCTCTCAAACGGGCGGTCGGGGACTAGCCATTTTCGATCAATCGGCTGTGGCTTCCCGTCAGAGGGCTGCCGGCGAGTGACCCAAATCCATGTGGGTGCCTATGGCCCGGTCGCGGATGTTGAGGTGAGCGCGGGAGGCTCTCTTCCTCACGTATGCGGCTTCTACATTACTCGGCCGTCAGTCATCAGGTATTCACGGTGAGGGTTACTATATCCTCACAGTAGTCCTGGCGGACATATACATCAAGGTGCATGACGTCCCCTACTGAGGCTCCAAGGCGGGTGGGGCACTGACGAGGATGAATCTTAATAAATCTCTACCCATGGACCAAAAGAGAAACTTCGACCAAAACAAACGAGCTGCTCCCTCGGGAGCGCTTAGCTAATCCGTCCAGACTACGGCTGCTCCCACAGCGCCGAAAGAGTCTTCCTCGCTGGATCTTTCCACCCTAAAGGAAGCCATACCGGCAACTACCTTCACGGACGATGCCTGGACGCTACCCATCAGGAAGGGAGATGCCAAGCCTACATACAAGGCACCTAGCAGGACCGCACGAAACCGCGCGCGAGCCGAGGCTAGGAAAGCGATAGTAAAAGCCGCTAAAAGCAACCCCCCCAAACCCAAATAGGTTCAGGTAGACAGCGCTACTGGAGATAAAGGCAAGTCCGCAGGACAGCCGACTATTGAACCAGTAGCAGGCGGTAGTAAGCCCCTAAAAAGGCCACGAGGGAAACGCGCTGGCCGAAACGTTCAAGAGAGGGCGGAAGCTCGTGCTGCTTCTGGGCAAGGTCCACACCTACCCAAGGGCAGCAAAAGAGCTCGCCCGGATGACACTCTGTCACCCCGCGAGGACGTTAAGCGTACGCGAACGAACCCGTGGCCTACTCCCAAAAAGGGCTCCGTAAATTACGCCGACATGTGTAAATCTAACGATTTACTAGTCGCGATCATGAATGAGCCCTTCAGGGACATAAAAACCGTGTAAGCCCAGGCGGTACAGTCGGCAATAGAGGGTGCGATAGACGCAGAAGTCTGCGCCGCCACCTCTTCCACTGATACCTTCAGGCTGCCCAGCTTCAGAGGCAGAGCCAACCATGGTGAGGGTACTCTCAAGCTTTGGTGCGAGGACACTTACACCGTGGAATGGCTTAAGAAGACTGTCTCCAAGATCACTTCGCCACTTCCACACCACACTCGTGTTCAAACGCCAAGCCGACATCCCCAGGAAAGTCAAGGCGACCATGATCATCCCAAGGTTTTCCAAGGTCGAAAATCTTAGCATGCTGCAGACCAGATTTGCCGGGCAGAATCCGTGGTACAACGTCCGCACTTGGAGCTTGTACCACATCCCAGAACCGGACGAAAGTGGCAGGGTGCGCATAGTCCTTGGGATACCTGAGGCAGATGTAGCTGAGCTCAAGAAGCGAGATCGCAGGGTCTCGTACAAATGTGGCTCAGTGTACGTAAATTTCCCCGAAGAGGAGGGTAAAGGCAGCGAAGCACCGAAACCAAACCCGGACGTGGCAGCGCAGCCGAAAGTATCAACCTCGACCGCTCCTGAGGCGGCGCCCGACAACCACATGGATGTCGTGCCGGAAGGAGGGCAGCAGCCCTCAGGTGCAGCCCCTGACGCTACACATCAGAAGAGGACCGACGGTGTCTCTATGACCGCCACTTGTAAAGAGGTTCGGACTCCCATAGAGACCAAATCACGTTCCATAGACTGGTGGCAGCAAGGGGCCGGGGAAGAGGATCAGACAAAGGAGCTGGAGGATAGTCTACTGCACAGCGATGGCAGCCCAGACCAATCCACCTCCACTCCTTAAACTCATACAAATCAACCTCCAGCACAGCTACACCGCGACGGCTAACCTGCGACGTTTGCTGGAGGGAAACACCGAGACCATAGCCCTAATCCAGGAGCCGTGGATTAGGAAAGGCAATATATATGGTCTCAACAACATCGGAGGCAAACTTTTAACTGCTACCGAAGGTAAACCACGTTCATGTATTTATACTCCACGACATGTAACGACCACCATTATAAATGAGCTATGTTCCAGAGATCTAACCGCTGTGAAGCTCCAGGCAGATGACCGCCTAGGCCTATCAGACGTGGTCATAGCGTCGGTCTATTTGCCGGGGGAAGAGGAGGTACCAACACCGGAGCTCACCGCGCTAGTCAGCTACTGCGAGACAGAGAGGCTGGAACTCATCATCTCCGCTGACACATCACACCATCTGGGGCAGCCAAAATACCAATAAAAGAGGTGAGGACTTACTTACATACCTTTTCTCAACTAACCTTAATATACTTAACAGGGGCTCCGAGCCTACCAACGTTACGGCGCGAGCCCAAACTATAATCGACCTAACACTGGCAACCGACCATGTCTCTTCTCTCGTCAATGACTGGCACGTGTCAGACGAACCTTCATGCTCGGATCACAGATGGATTAGGTTCAACCTTCGCTTAAACATCAAACCTGCCCTGCCAAGGTGGAACCCGCGTAAAACGGACCGCACCAAATACGACAGAATGGTGAGAAATGAGCTTATGGCTATTTCCCTACCAGACGATTATAACGGTACCGCAGGTATAGAAACTCATGTAAATAACATAACTCAAACACTTATCAACAGCTATGAACAGACGTGTCCTCTCACTTCGACAAAGCCCAACTCAATCGACAAAAGTGTGTGGTGGGGTCCAGAGTTAGATAGGCTACGCTGCAAAGTAAGGAAGCTGTTCAACAGAGCCAAAAATACCTGGGCACCAGACGACTGGGATGCATACAAACAGGCCCAATATCGTTTCAAGAGGCGCATCCGCGAAAGGAAGAGAAAAAGTAAAAAACATCCTTTCACGTGACCCAGAGCGTAATCTAGGTTGCTTGAAAAAATCTGACGGCACATACACCAAATCCGACCCCGAGACCTGCGAACTACTCCTGCAAACTCACTTCCCTGGATGCCGCATCACCAACAACCAGACGTGGGAGGAAGTGGCGTCGCAGAGCAACACACCGGATCAAACGGATTGGACCACAGCTCACAGGGTGGTAGACAAAGACAAGGTAATGTGGGCAATTAACAGCTTTCTTCCATTTAAATCAGGAGGCCTGGACGGGATCTTCCCAGGACTGCTACAATGGAGCGGTATGGGGCCGCTAGCAGCGCATTTAACTGCTATCTATAGGGCATGCCTGGCCTACAAATACATACCGCTCCAGTGGAGGGAGCTAAAAGTGGTATTTATCCCTAAGCCCGGCAAAAGTGATTACACAAATCCCAAATCGTACAGGCCAATCAGTCTCACATCACTTTTGTTGAAGACTCTAGAGAGACTCTGCGATAGGGATATTAAGGAAAATGCCCTCATACAAAAACATGACAACCAACACGCCTATACTCAGGGCAGATCAACCGAATCCGCACTCTATTGCGTAACATCTCTCGCAATGAAAGGATTATCACGTAAACAGTCAACCTTAGGTGCTTTTATTGATATCGAAGGCGCCTTCGACAAAACCTCTATCACTAGCATAGGCTGAGCGCTAGCCGCTCATGATGTAGATCTTACAATTTCCGGGTGGATAGACAGCATGTTGAGGCATAGGGCGATACGATTCACGGTGAACACCAGTACTAGATGTGTGGTGGCAACGGGCTGCCCACAAGGAGGGGTACTCTCGCCGCTGCTCTGGAACCTTGTGGTAGATGAGCTCATCACAAGTCTAAACAAAAAGAAACTGTACACGGTGGGCTATGCTGATGACCTCGCCATTCTAATAACAGGACCAGTCGAGAGCGTCTTATGTAGCCTCATGAGATCTGCTTTTAAGATTTTGGAAGAATGGTGCGCGCAACACAAACTTACAGCTAATCCGTCAAAGACGGAATTAATACTATTCACTAACAAACGCAGCCTTGGTAACAACAACATTACCAAAGCTGTTCAACACCGAACTAAGCCTTACTAAAGAAGTTAAATACCTGGGGGTTATACTGGATAGTAAGTTGCTTTGGAACAAACACCTTGAACACAAGCTGGAAAAAGCATGCATCATCTTTTGGCAGTGCAGAAGACTCATAGGCAGAACCTGGGGTCTTGCTCCAAAGATAAGCAGATGGCTCTATACAGCAGTCATCAGACCAATTATCTCCTACGGAGCAATAGCGTGGTGGCCCAGGACAGAGCTTGTGACAGTACAAACCAAGCTGCAGCGTTTCCAGTGGCTGGCCTGCACAGCCATAACAGGATGCATGCGCACCACGCCTACCTTGGCCCTTGAAACTATTCTAGGGCTAACACCAATCGACATACACTTTCTACAAGAAGCGACAATGGCGACTCTACGTCTAAAGCTGTTGGGTGTATGGAAGAATGAAGACGGCCTAACAAATAAGCTCTGGAATAGGGTAACAAAGGATTATCCACTCTGTGAGGCACCATGTGATACGATACCTAAAACACATACCTTCCATAAAAACTATGACATACAGCTATATGAGAAAGATGCTGCCCAGTCAGGTGTAAACGAATTAAGAATTTACACAGGCTACTGGAACTGGTGCCGGCATATTCTCACAGGAACTAAACATACACATATCCATACCCTTGTGCACACACACCTCCATCTTCCAATGTGAATACGTAGCCATCAAGGAAGCCGCCACGAATACACGAATGTCACCAAACCCTGGAGCAAGTTGCCTTTTATAACCAGGTAACTCTGCAATGGATCAAGGGACATAGTGGTTCCTTGGGTAATGATGCAGCGGATGAGCTTACAAGGCGGGCTTCGGCAAATATAGTGACTGGTCCTTTGTCACTTCTGCCACTGCCCTTCAGCCAAATGCGCTCATGGATACGCTCTCTCACCAACGACCTACACAACACCCGATGGATGAATGTCTCAAGCTGTAGGCAGTCGAAGGTGGCGATACCTGCACTATCGCCCAAACTGACACGTAGACTTATCAGCCTCAACAGACATGACATCCGTATAATGGTGGGCACCCTAACGGGTCACACATCACTAAACAAACACCTTTTCACAATCGGCGTAACGGACAGTCCTAAGTGCAGAGGTTGTCTGACCGAAGACGAAACGGTCGCTCACGTAATCCTGGAATGTGCGGGGGTGGCCAACAAACGGGCAAAAACCTTAACCAATACGAGGTCGCTCCAAGAAGTCTGTGAACACCCCAGGAATGTTCTGAACTTCTGGAAGGAGCTGGGCTGGTTGGAGTAACTGGCCATTACTGCACGCAAAATGGACCCATGCTAGTGGTTTAATTGCGGAAACAGGAGCCCCTATACCATATCATACCATACCATACCATGCTTGAGGCGTTTTGCCCTCAAGGATGACGAAATTGTATAGTTTCTGAAAGGCCTGAAGTACCACCATCTCTCAGAAGCTCAGCTGTAATTCCAACTTCACCCGGCACCTTGTTTTTTTTAAGCTGTTCTAGGGCCATACTAATCTCGAACAGGCTGACGTCTGGGATATCTTTGGTATAGTGTCGGGTTAATTTGGCTCTTGGTTCTTCAGCCTTGTTGGTAATAGGTCCCCGTGCGATCGTGTAGAACTTCTCGACTTCCCTCAAAAGTTCGGGTTTAGACGAAACGACCCTGCCGTCACCGGTCTTCAGCTTTGTCAGTTGACTCTGCCCGATAGACAAATCTCGTGCGAATACTTTTGAGCATTTGTTACGCTCTATGGCCGCCTTCACACAATCTGTATTGTGGCGGCGTATATCGCGAGTCAATAACTTGGAGATCTGTCTATTAGGCTGCCTATACTGGGAAGCATCGTCCGGGGACTGTAGGGTCATTTGGCGTCTTACATCAATCAATTTGAGGGTATAATCTGAGATTTTTCCGATTCTTTTTGAACGGCTGGCCTTGAAGAACTTAGACCCAGCCGTTTGAACAGCTGCCACGAACCTGTTATTATACTCGTCCACGTCAACGCAGTCACCGAGGCATTCGAAGCGGTTTTGCAATTCGAGTTGACAGTTTTCGGAGTTTTGGATCTGGATGGGTGCGGGTTGGAGCGTAGAGTTCACCAGTCGAGACCGCTCCAGTTTTGGATTGATATTCAATGTGCCTCTTACTATGCGGTGATCACTCCCAGTTTTCACTGAGTTGATCACGGAGACATCATCGACTATATGTCTTTTGATCGACATCATTGAACACATTGAATTAAGTCGATCTCATTTTTGGTGGCACAATCGGGGCTGAACTGGCTTCATGAAGAAGGAGTTCATCATATAGGGATCCTCCTTTTTCATGAAGTCAGCCAGCATCTGGCCTCGGGCGTTCCGATTTCGATAACCAAATTGCCCAACTCTCAATTCATCGACGCTACGTTTGCCCAGTTTTGCATTGTAATCTCCCATGACAACTTCGGAGTGTGAATGGCTGTTGAGATGTCCTCATACATGGCCTCTACCTCGTCGTCTGAGAGTGTCGAAGTCGGAGCGTAGACCTGAATGACCTTCAACGAATACCGTTAAGTAATTCTGAGTATTAGGTACGCTACCCTAGTCGACACCTCAGTTACGTTGTTGACGAGAGACTTGTGAACGAGAAACCCAACACCACTCTGGGACAGTCGGTGGCCCTCCCAGATGTAGAGCATGTGTCCGGAATTTAGGATTATCGATTCCTCACCCTGTTTTCGGACCTCAGATAAATGATATATGCCATCGTACTCCTGAAGGTCGAATGTTAGGTAGTGAAAACCCTATTTTTAAAATGTACAAGGAAACTGTTTTTTTTTTTTGGATATTTAAATAGAATATTTATATGGAAGATTGTTTGGATATAGATAGATCTAATAAATTTATAATTTTCCTAAGAATATTGTTATTATTGTTTTATTTTTTTAATTATAATTTACATTGAAGATTTAGCCATAGAAACATCGTAATTTCGTGTTTAGGACATAGGTCCTGTCTAGTCAATAAATTTTGGAGCTAATATTATGAGGCCCTTGAATAATTCATCTCATATGTCTACTGTAAATAGATTCGGCGTCCGCGTCAATTTTGATGTGATAAATATAGTACGGGCTTCATATTGAATTATTGACAAACGGCACAACGATAATTATAACGATTGTATTTGTTCTAGGTTTAGAGATTCCGGACTATTGATGAAGCAACTTTTTAACATTAGGTACATGTACTAAAACATTTTGAAGTTGGCGTTAAATTAATAATAATAATTATAATATTCCATCCGATATTATATAAAAAAAGTTCCAAACTTGTCCATGACCTGAATTACCATTTAGCTTTCAATTACCATTTTCCCACAGTAATAGGGTTGATATTAAATAAAACCTATTTCTTATAGCTATTCTATTCTATTAGCTTAAATTAAGAATAGTTCTGTCATTACGCAGATGATGCACGCTTGATCGCTCTACGTGAAAAATTATCGTTTTACTCAAGAAAAATGTAATAACCAAAGAATATGTAATAAATAGTACGAGTACAGAAGACTCACTCCGCAAAATCAATTAAAGAAATAAAAACTCTTGCGGCCATACAATAAGGTGTAATTCAGATCATAAAGCGCCACTAACCTACATTTTTATTAACCTAGAAGTTGCCTCTCTCTCTCACGTGACTCTTAGCGTCTCTTAACTCTTCTGAGTTTCTTTTACCTGAAACGGTAGGCACGTACCCAGATAAGGCCACCTAATAAAAATAGCTTAACTTTTTCTATAAAATAAATAGGTGTGTAATCGTTATTTTTCAATCAATATTTTTTTCGTTGTCTAACTTAAACTAATTGAATATAGTAATGTATGTTTTTTTTACGGAAAAGGAGGACAATAGAGCGTACGGGTCACCTGGTGTTAAGTTATCACCGCCGTCCAGCCCAGACAGCTGGTTGAAATTACCAAGAGCAGCTTTCGCCAACGACTAGAACTTGCGTGTTCCGGTCGGGTATCTGGAAAGCAGCTCGCATATTTTAACGACGTGCTTCGAATTCGGACGGGCGATTTGCCGCTTAAAAAATCTGGAGGCACGGTTATATTTCCTCTTTAGAACTTTGCAGTTCGGATCCTTTGAGCACAGCGCCGTATCCCAAGATGCTGCTTTAACTGACGCGTTGAACCAGGGCTGTGATCTGCCACCGATCGGTACTACAGAGCTTGGTATAAAAATATCCATGACCTGTAAAATGTAGAACATTATCAAGAATATATTGAGAAGCAACAGTCAAAATCTTAACTTCATGTTTATGAGGTGGTAGACCAGATTCCATTATACTGATTAAAAATTCTGTTGGATACATAACAACTTGGTTTGGATTACAAACTGTATTTATGAAAAGGTATGTTTCTGTTTCACCAAGAGGCTTATGTAAATTTTTTTGATGAAGTGCAGTGACCTGGTCATTTGTTGGTGCTAAAATTGATGTTTATACTACTGCATATTAAAATTTAAGTATCCGCCACAACCTGCAAAAGACCGGTAGGTTGTTCTATAATATGATAACCATTTACTTCTGGACATTTATCTCCTTGTACATCAAAAAGAATTTTGCAAAATTTTATTATGTTTGCAGTTTCTTATTGTGCATCCAAAGTACTTAATGTTTTAAAGAATCTTACTTACTTAATCTCGCCCATATACCTTTAGTCAATACTGGTAATATTCGCCTAAAATCTCCAGGGAATGAAAATATTATTCCTCCAAATAGGACACAATTACCTCTTAGGTATCGAATTGTTCTGTTCACGACTTCATATTCATTCTTCAGGTATAATCCCAATCGCCTTGTTACCTGTATTGGTACTTATATTGCTCCTGTTGTAGTAGATGTGTTTTTAATATCGAGGCAATTGAAATGATTTCAGAGCCTTATATTTTTGAAGTAAAACTTCTTTAGGCGCGACATGAGGGTAAGTTAGAAATTGTTTCTCACGGAAGTAACGCTTAGTTAAAAATGTCAATTGAAACAATTTTTTAAGCCATTATAATTTTATGGTTTAAAAAAACATTTCAATAATCTCAGTAATATTTTTTCAAAATCTCCAAGTGTATAATTTGCTTATTTATTAATCTATATAAAAATATAACATTATATCATTCTTTCTAAAAAATATAAAATCTCACTTGATTAAATAATATTATTTATTATAAAGGCATTCTTTTATTTAAGGTAGAGAAAATGTCAACTTTGCTCAGCAGATGAAGTTATATCGTTAGCGTTTACGAGAAAAAAAATAGCAAAAAATCTAGCAAAGCTCCCTCATTAATACGTGAGTGCTTATTTGGTAATAAGGCTTTATTTAATCTATATAATATATAAAAATGAATTGCTGTTCATTAGTCTCGCTAAAACTCGAGAAAGGCTGGACCGACTTGGCTAATTTTGGCCATGAATTATTTGTGGAAGTCCAGGGAAGGTTTAAAAGGTGAATAAATATGAAAGTGTTCGGAATTAAATAAAACCAACAATTTTGTTTTTCCTTTGATGTGTCCCCCGTCATCCGATATTTGTTTTTTATGGACATATTTTCTATGAGAGAATTTATTGACGCACGGTTTGACAGTTCTGCTGTCAAACAATTTCAATACAACAACAGGGAGCATATGTTACGAAACAATTCTTGATGTTATGATATATTATTGACAAATTCATA
>CATIXQ010000005.1:14842730-14858077 GCA_949711755.1 Leptidea juvernica | reverse complement strand
ATGTCTTTCATAGCGGTTGAAATTATGTGTCATCCTAACAACATGTACCAGGACCTCATATGCAGCTTAGAGCTTCAAGCACAATGCAAGTTTCACTTCTGACATATCTACTTTGTACACACGCATTTTTTTTCTTTCGATAACAATGCTGATTGATATAAATGTTTTTTTTTTAAAAAAAAAAAAAAAGGTTCACTTACAACGTGGTGTCATAAAAGCACACAATTATTTTGTTATGAAAAACACCATTCAAATGTTTTTATTCAATTATTTTGTACTTTAGACACGTCATATCTCCTTCTTCGTCTGACATTAATTAAAAACCAAATTAATACAAAAATATTTTTTCATATTTTTTATACTATTACTTACTACTTTAACAGCACCATTAACATAAGCCTCAATGACACATCATCGAATCGAACCCAATAAAGTAATAAGGCAATTTATTTGAAAATCCCTATAACGATAATGCTCCGAAAACGTTTTCTAAATTTACACATATTGTGTCCGTGATTCAATGTTTGCATGATCGGAATTCTTTATTTACTATTTCAAGAAAATCCACGAATATTATGACAAGACTTATAATGGAGATTGACCACCGAAGTATGGGCTTCGGTTTCTGTTGGTACATGAACACTTGTAGGTTTGGTGCATATGTAAGAAGTATTTTAGATTACTTAGGTCACCGAAACAAAGAATATCAAAACCTAGTTAGCTTCAAATGGGAATAAATAGTGGCTACAAAACTGGAAGTTTTGAAGAGAATACTCGCATGACAGGAGCACACCTCTATTGCCAATTCAGATGACACTAACACTTATAATAATGTTTTGGATAACCTATATAACTTCTGGTAGACTCGGTACTAAAAATTGTCAGTTTTTGGGCGATTGATCGATCTTAGACCTTAAATTTCTATATTTTTCACGAGCGACGATGCGCACGCGGAAATAAGAAAGTTTTTTTTTAAGAAAATAATAATTACTTAAGTTTTGCCTATTACCAAAAAATACATTATAGTATAACAGAAGTCAAAGAATAACTTAAGGGTTTGTACGTTCATGCGCAGTAGCCACTGATTGACTCCTGAAGTCTTCTCAAAATTCGACTCGAATAATCTCCTTGCTCGCCGAAGATGTATTGCATGTAATTTAAGTATTATAATTGGTTTAAATATTAATATAGTTGGATTTTATATTCTTTTTATTTATAATATTAATCATTTATAGAATGCATCTTTAGCTAACATAGTCCCGCAAAACTGTTTGGACAGTTTGACTGCAGGATCAAGTCTCTTGTAATACATTAATGCTTATAAGAACATTGATTTTATATGAGTGTAATTAACAAATATTGAAAACAAAATAATAAAAAATCTATATTTAAGGTATTGTTGACAATAAATACTTCTTAAGTTTTTTTTTAATTTTCTCTAACTGGTTTCTTTCCAGTCTCTAATTTAAAGTTAGTAACAGAACATAATTTATACGACAAAACAACGTTACACGGGTCAGCTGGTACAATATAAACTTGCCGTTTCTTCTCTCCCAGAGCACTGTTTGTTTTCATGACGGTGGTAGTGATTTAACTGATAAATATTGTAAAGGTAACAATTTTGAGAAAATAAGTGTATAATTTTGAAATTCCAAAGCTAAAATTTAATATGAACACGGAAAAGCTTTTATTCACTAATGTCAAAAAAAATTATGAATTTGTATTGAATTGTAAGATTTTGCTCCTCCTTTTTTCAACAAATTCAAATTAAAATCTAGAATATTATTATGTAAATGAAATAAATAATGAAATGACGACCCATATAGCCCAGTGGTTAGTAAGCCTGCCTACTGAGCTAGAGTTCCCGGGCTAGAATCCTGGTAGGTGCAAACATTTATGTGATGAATATGGATGTTTGTTTCCGAGTCTGATGTTTATATGTATTTAAATATGTTAAGGTAAGTATATTGTATTAAATATATCATTGTCTTATACCCATAGTACAGACTATGCCTAGTTTGGGCTAAGATAATTTGTGTAATCGTGCGTCAATATTATTATTATTCTTATATTATGCGAATAAATGCGAACGGTTAGTAAGATTATTACCTAAATATGTCAAAAGAAGCACATGATATACGTAAATTAATTTTCAAGTAAAATAAGATGATATATTTACAAACGTAACTATATTTACTCTGATAGCACAGTCGGAGGCGTTAAGTGGAAAACTTGAGCTGTGTAATTAAAAATTCAGTCTACTTCGGACTGAAGCGGGAAAACTAATTTATCTGTTTATAAAGGAAATGTTTCAACTGGTTCTATTACTATTACACCTCACCGAACCTCTCTTTGCTTTCAAATTTATTTTGCTATAAAACAATACTGTTTTTTTTTATTATCCGATATAATCTATCTGTAGTTTTTTTAAACCGTTGTTTTGTCGTCCCTAGGTGAAAACACATAGAAATACGTTTCCCATAGATTAGACCTGGCCTCTTAACTGTAACATCGTTTATTAGAAGTATTTTTATATTATTACTAGCTAACCCAGCAAACGTTGTGTTGCCATATAAAGTAAAAAAAAAAGAATTTCTATAATTAAAAATTTTGGGGCTTAAGATATAGATGACGAATGATTCTCAGACCAAATATATCGCACATAAAATTTATAGTAGTACAATAATTGTATTCGATTGCCATTTTGTAACCGTAGTGCTGATCTGTGAATGGAACAGAATACTATAAAAAATCGTGATACAAAAATAGGTGTTAATCGAAGAGAGGTGAAAATTTGAAGTTGTATGTATTTTTCAATGCTGAATCATAATAAAAAAAATTAAAAAAATTGTCAAAAAAATAAAAAAATACAATTTAGGGGTCTTATCCTTATATTCTCAGACCCAAAACAAACAAGATATGCACACAAAATTTCATACAAATCGGTTCAGCCGTTTTGGAGGAGTTTGTTAACAAACACCGGGACACGAGAATTTTATATTACAAAATCTAATTTGTAGAATGTCATTATATAGAAACATCTGTTGAAATGAATTCGTTTTACTGATTTTTTTTTATGAAAATAAGGGACGAGATGAGCAGGACGGTCAGCTGATGACAGCTCGTCACCTCGAGACATAAGATGTTAAGTCTGATTTGCCCAGTAATTTCACTAACTACGGCGCCCTTCAGACTGAAACACAGTAATGCTTACACATTACTGATTCACGGCAGAAATAGGCGCCGTTGTGGTACCCATAATCTAGCCGGCATCCTGTGCAAAGGAGCCTCCCACTGGTGAAAGTGTCTAAAGTATCGATCGACATAGAAAATGGATTCTAATCGTTCATAAATATAATTTGTGACAAAACTTAAGATTTGTTAATCTACATAAAAATAATCGGATAGATGTAACTGTAGTTGATCTACCAACTATTAACTAAAACTCAGTTTATTTTTTACCTCCTGAGAATGTTAGAAAGATATAAAAATTTCAATTACTTATTCATTTTAAACATTCATTCAATTCGATTTCTAAACGACGGGGTACACATCAAAGGAAAACAAAATTGTTGATTTTATTTAATTCCGAGCATTTTCATATTTATTTTTAAACCTTCTCTGGACTTCCACAAATAATTAAAGACCAAAATTAGCCAAATCGGTCCAGCCGTTCTCGAGTTTTACCGAGACTAAGGAACATCAATTCATTTTTATATATAGAGATAGATAATTATAATAATATTAAGAACATTAGACATTTTATCTGATTATTATAGATTAATATGCTTTATAATGTTGTATGCTGTAACTAAGCAGAGTTTGGCTGCTTATGTGTTCTCGTATATGTTCAACACGTGTAAATTACTCTAATTCGCAATAAACACGGACAACCGAGGCTTGCTCGGATTTTTAAGAATGTACAAAACTTGAACAAAAAAAAACTAATAGGAAATCTGGATTCAAACCGGGGTCTTCTGCTTTCCGGATCACCCAATGTCACATCTGAGCTATTATAGTCTTGTATATAGCTGTCGAAATTTACCGTTTTTGTAGCTGTTTCTCATTAAAACACGGATAAAACTACATTTTTTTAATTAATTTGAAACATAACTATCGATTTATTGCCCCCGAAATTATGAATATTGTTGGAGCCGTTTCCGAGATTCAGATTACATATATATATATACAAGAATTGTTCGGTTAAAGGTTGAATTGAATTGAAAACATAAATTAACTATTCTTGTTTTGTTACGCAAAATTATTATTACAAAAATATCTTGCATGGCTACATAAGTACACCCATTTTTTTTTTTTATAAAAAACGGTCATGCATAAAAGATATATTTACAAAGTTAGGTATGTACAAATGTTATTTAGTGTAACATAGAGATTTTAATTAGATAGAACTTCGCAATGCCCACTTAAATACTCCAGTTTGTAGAGCTCTACAACCCAGTGTAGAGATAATGGAACACTTGTTTACAGTTTCAATGTATTACGTTACTCAATTAAAACAGTGTCACTAGATTGATTTAGTTGCATTATTTTCTCTGTTGTATCTTTAATACGATTTTATTGATGATTTTAATAATTAAAAATGGCTCTGTTGTAAATCCTACTTACTCCACAGCTGAATAAATATGAGATCCGGACAGCTATCAACAATATTGTATATTTCATTAAAAAGAGCGAAAAAAAATGAATGCTGGGAGAGTTTCTTGCGCCACTTCTTCTCTCTCAGAGCACCAGTTGTTTCCGAAGCGGTGCTAGAATTAGAAATGACATCAAAAATAAATCTAAAGGAATCAATTTTGAGAAAAAAAATGCCTATATGATTTTACTAATGACATCTATAAGTACGCTTCTGGCTTTTTTTATGAAAATAAGGGACGAGACGCGCAGGACGTTCAGTTGATGGTAATTGATGCGCACTGCCCATTACAATGCAGTGTCGCTCAGGATTCTTGAAAAAGCCCAAAAATTCTGAGCGGCACTACAACAGGGCTCGTCACCTTTAGACATAAGATGTTAAGTCTCATTCGCTCAGTAATTTCACTAGCTACGGCGCCCTTCAGACCGAAACACAGTAATGCTTACACATTACTGCTTCATGGCAGAATTAGGTGCCGTTGGGGTGCATCCGACTGTCTTAAGGAGTAGTAATTATTTTCAATTACTTTTATAAAATGAGATTTTATTTTTGTATGGAAGAGGAAGAAAAAACTGATGGGAAGTAATCTCCGCCACCTACACTCTCTTGTAACACTAGAGGAATCACTGGAGCGTTGCCATTCTTTAAGGTTGATGTACGCTCTTTCTTTAAAGGTCTATCATGTCGTCGTATACGGAAGTTCATCCTAAATTTTGGTAGTGCGTGGCAGGTAGTTTGCCAGTGGGAGGCTCCTTTGCACAGGATGCCGGCTAGATTATGGGTATGGTAACACAACGGCGCCTTTTTCTGCCGTGAATCAGTAATGTGTAAGCATTACTGTGTTTCGGTCTGAAGGGCGCCGTAGCTAGTGAAATTACTGAGCAAATGAGACTTAACATCTTATGTCTAAAGGTGACGAGCGCAGTTGTAGTGCCGCTCAGAATTTTTGGGGTTTTTTCAATTATCCTGAGCGGCACTGCATTGTAATGGGCAGGGCGTATCAATTATTTATATACATTTGGTTCCAGCAATGGACTCTGGAATACAGGTAGATGTGGTTTACCTTGATTTCCAAAAAGCATTCGATACTGTCGACAATGACGTATTGCTATGGAAATTAGCGGATGTAGGTTGCACGCCAAGAACATTACAGTTCTGGGCTTCTTACATGAGAGACAGACAGCAGTATGTAGACTTTAATGGATACGAATCGGAGCCCTACTTTACGAGATCTGGAGTAAGTCAAAGCAGTAACCTTGGACCTCTCGAATTTATCATTACGATAAACGATCTGCCGGAGGTCCTAAGGCACAGCAAATGTCTCCTTTTTGCAGATGACGTAAAGTTAATGCTCCAAATAAAGGAAAAATCGGATTGCGACCACCTACAAGACGACATCTCAAAACTTATAGATTGGAGCAGGGAGAACAAACTGGACTTCAATCCTGCTAAGTGTTGTGTCTTAAGTTTTACCCGAGCCAGTAAACCTATATTGTATAACTACAAGATAGGCACAGATACAGTGCAGCGCGTGAAGCAGATACAGGATCTGGGTGTTTTGTTTACATCGGACTTGATGTTTAGAGAGCATATTCTTAAAACCTGCAAAATGGCCTATAAAAATTTAGGGTTTGTTTTGAGACACTCCAAAGAGTTCACTAATATTACAACCGTGAAGGTACTTTATAATGCACTAGTAAGGAGTCGTTTGGACTACAACTCGGCGATATGGGCCCCTTATGAGGATAAGTACAGGTTGATGTTAGAGCGTGTCCAAAACAAATTCGTCAGGCACCTATACTTCAAGTTATATGGAGTATACCCATTTTACCCACTCATGTACCCGACACTGTTCGTGCTGGGTATGGTAGGATACACTGAGTTGAGCGTCCGTAGGGATTTTTTTCTAGCAGTGTATGTGGTGAAGTTGTTGCGCGGGAAGGAGCACAATCCAGGAGTTCTGTGCTGCTTGAGTCTCCGTATGCCGTACCGGTACGTGTGGAGGCGCCTCCATTCGCCACTTCTATCCATTCCGATGGCGAGAATAAATGTTTTGGCAAAGTCGCCTTCAACTAGAGCCCTTCGCCATATAAATAAACTCCACAACAAAGTGGACATTTTTAGGTGTACGTGGAGTGAACTCGCAAGGGTATTGTTATATGTAGTATGTTATGATAAATAGTTGTATGTTCAAGTTTTTTGTCTTTTCTGTAGTGATGTATTTTTGCTAATGTAATGTTTTGTTTATAAATTTTTGCTATTGTATGATTAGTTTTAGATTGATTTGTTTGTTGTTTGTATAAATGTTATTCTTGTGTTTGTAACTGTCGCATTAGGTAATACCTGTAATGATAGTTGCTGTGTGTGGTAAATAAATAAATAAATAAATAAATTACCATCAGCTGAACGTCCTGCGCTTCTCGCCCCTTATTTTTATAAAGGACGAGGACGGGACGAGGTGAGCAGGACGTTCAGCTGATGGTAATTGATACGCCCTACCCATCACAACGCAGTGCCCATAATCTAGCCGGCTTCCTGTGCAAAGGAGCCTCCCACTGGTACTCAACTAATTGGGCAGCTCTGTGTTGTATTATATCAACCGGTTCCAGCTGAAACTGGAGTCCAATAGACCATACATGATAATTATACTCCGTACGATGTGGCCGGGCTTGCGGCCTTTACATATGATATTGGCTAGATTATGGGTACCACAACGGCGCCTTTTTCTGCCGTGAAGCAATAATGTGTAAACATTACTGTGTTTCGGTCTGAATGGCCGTAGTGAGAACTGGGAAAATGAGACTTAACATCCTATGTCTCAAGGTGACGAGAAATTGTAGTGAAGCTCACGCTTTTTAGCTTTTTCAAGAATCCTGAGTGGCAATGCATTTTAATGGGCAGGGCGTATCAATTACCATCAGCTGAACGCCTCGTCCCTTATTATCATAAAAAAAGTGACTCACTCTGTTGATAACCACCAGTTACTCAGAAGATTATTCAGCTTTTTCTTCCAGTTGATCGCGGGGTTAGAAATTGCTAGATATTTCGAAACCCAGTATTCCGATACTATATGAGGCAACCAGGGCTTATTTTCGAAAATCGCAGATAATACAACTCTTCATGATAAGACTAACACAATAATAATCAATTTGTATCGCACAAACCCAACAATATCTGTTTGTAAACTCATTACACTCTATCATTACGTGGAATCGTACCATGAATACTGGCAGCATTTCCGCGCTGGATAGCAAGGCTGATCCGTTGACCAAAATAGCTGCCAGCGCTTGGGTTGCCAGTAGCCCTACTGAAGCACGTAGATAGTACTTTGTACATTCTCCGCTCCTCTGAGCCCAACAGGCCAAGTGTCTCGACAACAAAAGGCACAGACGTAAGACCAACATATTTCCGACGTTTGATGTCTTGAGTTTGTTTTCTTGAGTGTAAATTCCACTATGATTCGTCTTTTAGTCGATTTGAAATATTGTGTTTCGCCTCTATACGAGGCATCCTCAGGAGATGTTGAGTCACCAAATTCTGGCACGAGTCTGCACTTTCTTTTTGCGAATTTGGCGAGTCAACATGGAAATGATTAAAGACAACTCTTAGAGGAACTTACTCTCAAGAAAACTCACAACATTTGGATAATAAAAGTTTTCCATAAAGTAATTCCTAAGTAAATAATTTTCTGTGTCGACACATTAAATATATGACAGGAAATATATAATTGAAAGGCATAAAACACAGCATAGGACACAGCACACAGCCTTGAAATAATGCCTTAAAACAACGATATTGCACACATTTACCACAAATAACAGAGCCAGGGAATATAAATAACATGCCAACCAATTTACCTACATGGCAACCCTACATACAGTATGTTATACCTGCCTGCTCTGTACGTGCTCTGAATCTCCCATCTTGCGAACAAGTTTTATGATTCTATTACAATGTTAAATCTGCTTTGGGGTTCCTTCGATATAACTACGATTTATCGCTTTTTTTATAGTTTTGGTTTTACTTTCTTTAAGCCCCATAACAGTCAAATTCAAATCATAATCTTAAATGGTATATTATGTAGTACCAAGTCAATTAATTTATTCAGTCCCAACTTAATCCTTTTTTCTTGAGTTGCTAATACCTTAAGACCTAAATAAAAGTGACGATATAAATATAAAAAAAAGGATTGTGTGGTTTTATAAAACCACAGTAAAAGTGAAACTTTTTTTCACATTAAATGTCTAATTTAACTAAAAAATTTTCGAATAATATTCCAATAAGGGTATAAAAATCGCTTTATAAATCTTAATTTTATACTAAGAAAATAAGAAAATATGTGAATTGTGAATATTCAAATAATTGACCTTTCAAAATATGCAAAAATGGTTGAGTACAGTCCTAAGTAAAACAGGATTCCCTACTTAAATTAGTGATCATGGCTGTATAAATGACTGATAAAAGTAGAGGAGTATTTATTTATTTATTCAAGGTCCACCAACACAGAATACACATATCGGTGCATAAGATTTTTACATAAAGTCAAAAATCGTGTTCCTGCAATTACAGGTGAACACATCATGCACATAAACATACAAACAATTTAGTTCTTAATTATATAAAAGAAAATACAAGTCTTATAACGCTAACATGTCAAAACAATATAAAAAGATAAATTAATTCCATAAATCATTACAAGCTACAATACAGTCACTTCAATATAATCACTAAAATACAATATATTTTGTCAATGCGTTTTTTATTATAAATTAAGTCATTGCATTTTACTAATCAGAGAGCCAGGTTCCTCGTAAATTGTGCTACTGTATCTCCAAAAACATCTATAGGTCGCTTGTTTGAAATTATAGTGTTGTATTGACGCAACAGCCTATTTAGTATAGTAGAGACCAATAATAATATCTTCAAACAAATATTGAATAAATACATCCTTTAATTTTCCCCTCCCTTTAATTTAAAGATTTAACAATTAGATTCCAGTTAAGAACTTCTTAAGTCAAGTCCTTGGCATCAAGAGTACTCTTTTCTTATGCTGTCGAGGCATTGAAGAAGATTCTATTATTTTAATGTTCAGACATGTACAATGGAAAAAAGCTTCGCAAATTATGCAAATGGAGTCGAGCTTTAGTAGCCTTTAAGAAATTCATTTATTACTACTTATTGGGAGCAAAATTTAAAGAAATTAACATCTTCACTGTTGCTTCTCAATACATTCTTGATAATATTATGTATGTACATTGGCACATAAGTGAATTTGCTAGAAACTGTCATAGCAATAATGTTAACACTAGGAACAAACATTAACAGTTATAATGCCTACTACTCGGCTATGTCGAGTAACCGTACCGGAAGACGAAGTGTTGATAGGCCCTCCACAAGATGGACCGACGATCTGGTCAAGATCGCCTTAATACGTTGGGTGAGGGCAGCGCAGGATCGATCGTCGTGGAAATCTTTGGGGGAGGCCTTTGTCCAGCAGTGGACGTCTTCCGGCTGATGATGATGATGATTACCATAGTACCCAACTATATAATTTTACTTATGATTTCTAATGCACAATATTCTGCGTTCGTTAAAGCATCATTGTATGTGAACCCATTACAACGAGTGCCATAAAGTATACAAAAAAGTTTCAAACTCCGTAACCCTTAAAAGTTAATACGTATTTTATAAGTTCGGTGTGGTAATGCTGTAAAAACATTGGGAATACTTTGATCATATCGTGTGCAATTTCGCGAAATTGATTGCAACTTCGCAGAAGAGTGTGCATGCAATATGAAGGAGGGGTGGTATTACTTGTTTTTTGAATAACGAAACCGATGCGGGAATTACATTGTATGTTGAAAATTGCTTAATTATTTTCATTTAAACGCATTAGCTTTTAACATACATATACATACACACATACCTTTTATATAATACTAGCTTTTACCCGCTACGTCGTGCACATTCAATAGTTACTTTGGGCAGCATTTTTTTATTTTTTAATATACTCACTTTGCAAATAATAAACTACAAACTGCTGAGGTTAATACATTTTTATAAGCCACCAACTATAAAACTTTCATCCCCCCTTTTCACCCCACACAGATCTAAATTTGAAAAACGCTAGAACAAATACTTAAAAGTTTCATGATGTTATATTCGATATTGAAGAACTTCCATACAAACTTTCACCTCCTATTTCAACGCCGCTAAGCCTTTTATTCGATATAAAACGTTCCATACTTTCTCAAGCTCTAGTCTGTCTCTGTAATAAATTTCATCATAATCGGTTCAGTGGTTTAGGTGTGAAAGCGTAACAAACAAACTTACATTCACATTTATAATATTAGGAGGAATACCTGAATTATAAAACTACGTTAAAGATTAAGATAAGAAAGAAAGCAGTAAAATCAAATTTAATAATAGATTAGTTTTCATAATTTATCAGTTAATAAGTCAATATTTTTCCGTCTGCAAAGATTTGATATATTGATTTAAATATGACAATGCCTATACAAAATATTCGAAATGATACCTACACTTAATTTACTATAATAATATTCTATTTAGACATTGTAGGGAAATAAAGTTTACTCCAAAGATTGCCATGACGATCGAATTCTAAAGGAATCAATTTTGAGAAAATAAATGCCTTTTATCAAGCCTGTTCCGGCGATCTTGACCAAATCGTCGGTCCATCTTGTAGGGGGCCCACCAACACTGCGTCTTCCGGTACGTGGTCGCCCCTCGAGGATTTACTGCCCCAACGGCCATCTGTCCGTCGAGCTATGTGCCCTTCCCACAACCATATAATATATATTTGCTCACAGAATACCTTTATTTATTTACGGTGTGTGTGGATGATACAGCTACTGTACTCAATAACTTTTGTATTAATTTACATTTGCTTTTTACTTAGTCTTGTAAGGCATTGTCTATTTGACGTTTGAGTATGTTTGTTGCATCACTTTACATATTATATTGTAATTGAAATGATTTGTAAATCGATGAAAATGTAAATCATTATACAAAAGAGTGGCAATGAGTTTCTTGCTACTTCCTCTAATTAGCTCAACCCTTTACGAAGTAGCGGTAGATTGAATAAGAAAAAATATTTTTTTTAACATTCATAAGTGTCATTTCCTTGACCTTTATTAATAAAGTGATTTTGATTTGATTTGATTACCGTCGAGCAATCTCGAGCTTTCCCATAAGGCCCTCAGCGATACTAAACGATGATAAACACTTGCAATATATATTATGTTGAATTATAACTGTGTATAAATTACTCTATGTAAATTTTGATTAATCAGTCACGCTCCCTTGGTGGACTAGAGCCCAATTTACCCGAACGATCACTACATAGTCAGCTACACTAAATAAAGTGCTCCGCCTGTCTAAATTTTTCACTATTTTGATATGAGAGGGCACGAACAGGCAAGAGGCTCACCGTCCTCACGTGATGAAACAACCGCCCATGGACATCCAAAATACCAAGGGTCAAAGAGATACGTTGTCGGCCTTAAGTTTAGAGTATACTCTATGCTTGAAGGCTTATAAGTCATATCGGTTCGGGAAAATTGCAACCAATAATTGATTCCACAAAGTGGATGTGCAATCAAGAAAAACAAGAACAGTTCTCTTATCTATGACAAATATAAACATTTTACATGTATCTTTAGTTAAAAGTTTAGACTTTTGCTCTGTGATATTTCCTTTGTGAGGTTAAACTGTAACGAATGGATGTAAGAAAGCCAGAGCGTTCGTTAGTCATATAAAGAGCAATAGAGCAGCCATCTGCAGCAGGCTGCTACCTCTCTGACTATTTAAATAATTGCTATTATGTAACAGGAACCAAAGACGATGATTTCAAATTTAAACATTTTAAGAAAATATTTAGATTAGGCTCAAAATTAATTTTCTTTTATGAAAATCGGGAAGATTACTACTATTTATGGAAGAGTTTGTCCGAACCTACTCGTCACCTAATGTTAAGTGATCATCTCCGCCCACATTCTCTTGGAGAACGCTTTTATTATTCGAGCACTACGATTGATCGGCGACTTGCTCACTCATTGTGACATTGATTTATATGTTGACAAATTTGAAACGATCGTTTGCAGACATGCATATTATGTTAGATGGTATATTTACTTAAAACTTGATTTTATATAACTTGACATTTTTTGTATTATTTTATCATTGTTTTTTTAACCTTTAATTTAAAATCAAATTTTGTTATTTTAATTGTATTTCTGGGACTAGCTTGTAAACACTTTGGGTACTGTAAATTTACAAGTTTATATAATAATCAATAATAAATAAATAAAAGAATAACCGGTGTTTTGCTGACCTTTTGGTGACGTGTACGCGAATTTCGTTGGGTACGCATGTTGTATCCCTGGAAAGGAAGCTCGCGGCGTCAGAACTCGTCCAGACATGCGATAACCATTCAGCCAGTTCTTTGTTTTTTTATAATTGTGCTGGTATTCATAACGTTTCTATTATTAAATAACTAGTGATATGATATGTGTCGCTGATGGAATATTGAATCAGTTGTTTTAAATAACGAGTTATTTTTCACGTTTTTAATAACTAGCTTGCGACATTGTTCTGACAAACGTATATAGTATAAATAACTTTTAATTTGAATTATATATTAATTTAACACAATATTATTTAAAAAAAAGTAACTGACCTAAACATTAGGAAACACATTATTATTTTAAAGCGTTAAAACCTATTCGAAATATGAGGAAAGCGTTTCCTTCATTAAAAAGTTTTTGACAAATGGTTTAAGACGAGCCCAAAGTGGGTAAAGACTTAATGTTAATGTAATTTACTTTATAATATCGAGAGATATTTTTTTCTTATCAAAGTTCAAAAAAGAAGAAACTTACTTAAAAATATGTAACGTTTTATTGGATGGTAAAATATAATTACATTTATATCTCCTTTCCTTTCTTTCGTTTGTCTTCTTTTCTTTCTTTCAAAACCTTTAAAAGAATGAAATATTGTTTGTATTAATGTGACAGTTTTTCTAAGTAAACGTATTTTCTATTTTGAATGGATTTGGTAATTAAAGATTGTCATAATATTGAAATACAGATTCACGAAAGATTGAGAAATAACGTAATATCCGGATGATAAATTAAATTAAACGTTAGATCGGATGGTATTACATTAAAGTTGCTTAAATTATAACTGTATTCGTAACCCTTCCTTATTCTTTAAAAATGTATTAAGTGGCAGGTCTAGACGATGAGTAACATGATCAATACTCATTGGGAAAACCTTTTGAAACAGACATTCGAAGACTAAAAATTCTTTTTGTTACTGTAAAGACGGGTCCGCTGCGCCAATTTTCAACGAAACATATTAAAAAAACACTATTATAGCAAAACAGTCAGTCCGCTGTATCTGTTTTGCATGACTTTCTTAATGATACAACAAATTGGAAATGGAGCGACCGCCCTCAGGCTATTAAATAATAAGTTTAATTGTACAATATCACTTTGTTAACAGCTCACTGAGTTTGTTGCGCCCGTTCTTCTCAGGCCTGAGGCATTCATTTTGGAATGGGTGGTAGTTTTTTGACTTTCAATAAGTGGTGTCACATCCTATTTTGAATTAAAATATTTGAATTTGAATTGCTATCTGATTGCTTGACATAAACAGCTGATTAATTGTTCAGTTAATCGAAAAAGTTTATGGGAGAGATTCTTGACTGTATCAACTTCAAACAATGAGCTTTCAATTTAATAGAATACAAAAGTTAAGCGTTCCGATTCATTTTCTTCTGAACAGAAAATTTGCAAAGTTCATTTTCCCGGAGAGTAAGGTAATTAGCACCAGCACTAAGTTTCATAAGAAGTTACAAATTACGTGACAATGATCTTGTTAATTTTTTCATTCATGACTATTTCATTAATTGTTAATAAGATTTCAACATCAATACAGAAAGCCTAAACGATTTCCCTTTCAATTAGTTCCTATAAGGTTGGAGAATTCAGGAAAATTCAGGTATTTTTGGGGGAATTGGTGTTTTGAATAATAAGATTAAAGATAACAAAACAAACAAAAAGTGTATGTTATTATATTTTTTAATGAAATAATAATAGTATTCTTGCAATCCATGCACTTTATTACCATAAACGTACATACGTAGGTGACACTAAAAGTTTTGCGTAACTTAAGAACACAACATGTTATAACCACTATATTATGTTTATTGCTTTTCAAAATACTCTTCTTTACATTTTAAAAATTTTTTCATGCGATCGAACCATTATTTAAAACAGGAGGACCACAGATGTGAAGGCATGTTTTCTACGTGCTGATTGAACCCTTTCACTGCCTCTTCGGAATAAGTAAAAGTGAAACCTCTCATTAAAGTGTGCTGCCCCGGGGCGTAAAATGCCCTGTGCTGCCCCGGGGCGTAAAAAGAATAGGGTAGTCCCAGGTCCAAGGGTGTCGTAAGAGGCGACTACGGGCTTTTTGAAAGTGGGAGAGTCACGCTGCTGTCTTATGACGTCAGCACAATCGGGCCAGACTCGTCCGGGTTACTTACCACACTCGCACAGAATACCGGCGTGAAGTAGCGGCCTAGTGCCGCTATGTTTCGCATAGGTTAGTGTCGAGGACCGGAGGCCATTCCCCCCCGTCCCTCCCCCCCCCCCAACAAAATATG
>CATIXQ010000005.1:14802366-14842630 GCA_949711755.1 Leptidea juvernica | reverse complement strand
CAAACAGGGCAGCAACACCACGGCACCCCGCTCCACGCTTAATGTGGACTTTTGTAACATCCGGGGAATTCACTCCAACTTAAACGCCGTCCACCACCACCTTGAGACGGCGCAGCCGGCCTTGTGTTTCCTTACGGAGACGCAGATATCTCGACCTAGCGATACGTCATATTTAACGTACCCCGGGTACAAAATTGAGCATAATTTCATGCCTCATGCCGGGGTATGTGTGTACGTTAGGGAGGATATCTGCTGTCGCCGTCTCGGCAATTTTGAGGGTAGGGGCCTGTCTACTCTCTGGCTCCGCGTAGATTTAGAGGACCGCGTCCGCATCTATGCGTGTGTCTACAGGTCCCATAGTGGTAACGCAGAAACGGATCACCTCATGGGCTGCGTTCAAGCGGCATTTGATGACGTGCTTGCTCAGATCCCCTCCGCTGAAATCGTAGTCTTGGGTGATTTCAACGGGCACAATGCCGAATGGCTTGGATCACGTACCACAGACTACGCGGGGCGATCTGTGCATAATTTTGCATTGGCGTATGGTCTGTCCCAATTGGTTGAGTCGCCGACGCGGCTCCCGGATGTGGATAGCCACATGCCGTCCTTATTAGATCTTCTGCTGACTACACATCCCGATGGTTACCAGGTCTCTGTCGACGCCCCTCTCGGAACGTCCGACCATTGCCTGGTCAGGAGTGTAGTGCCTATCCGACGCCAACGTCGCAGACCACCAGCAACCCGCCGCGTTTGGCACTACAAGTCAGCAGATTGGGATAGGATGCGTTCCTTTTTTGCATCCTACCCTTGGGGCAGGGTTTGTTTCCTTTCGGATGATCCTAGTGCCTGCGCCGTTGCAGTAGCCGATGTGATACTGCAGGGCATGGATATTTTTATACCAAGCTCTGTAGTACCGATCGGTGGCAGATCACAGCCCTGGTTCGATGCGTCAGTTAAAGCAGCATCTGACTGCAAAAAACAGGCGTATCGAACTTGGGTTGCGGCGCTGGGCTCAAAGGATCCGAACTGCAAAGTTCTGAAGAGGAAATATAACCGTGCCTCCAGATTTTTTAAGCGGCAAATCGCCCGTGCGAAATCGAAGCACGTCGTCAAAATTGGCGAGCAGCTTTCCAGTTACCCGACCGGAACACGCAAGTTCTGGTCGTTGTCGAAAGCTGCTCTTGGTAACTTCAACCAGCCGTCCATGCCGCCGTTGCACATGAGGAATGACACCCTGGCCCATACGGCAAAAGAGAAAGCCGATCTCCTGTGCACTCTTTTTGCCTCCAACTCGACTCTTGACGACAACGGAAAAACACCGCCGACCATCCCGCGGTGTCAGAGCTCCATGCCTGAAGTACAGTTCCGACAGAAAACTGTTAGGCGAGCTCTGTTTTCGTTGGACGTCAGGAAGTCGAGCGCGCCGGATGGCATTTCTCCAATCGTGCTTAGAACGTGTGCCCCTGAGTTGACGCCGGTGCTAACGCGTTTATTCCGGCACTCTTATTCAAAAGGCGTAGTCCCTGATTCATGGAAGTCAGCCCTTGTCCATCCGATCCCAAAAAAAGGAGACAGTTCGGATCCGGCAAACTACAGGCCTATTGCTATTACCTCCCTACTCTCCAAAATTATGGAGAGCATAATTAACCGCCAGCTCTTGGTATACCTTGAAGGTCACCAGTTGATCAACGACCGGCAGTACGGCTTTCGCCATGGTCGGTCGACTGGCGATCTTCTGGTATACCTAACACATAGATGGGCGGCGGCTATTGAAAGCAAGGGGGAAGGCCTGGCAGTTGGTCTGGATATAGCGAAGGCCTTTGATCGTGTATGGCACAAGGCGCTCCTCGCAAAACTTCCACCATTTGGGCTTCCCGAGAGCTTATGCAAGTGGACCTCCAGCTTCCTCACTGGGCGCAGCATACAGGTCGTTATCGACGGTTATTGCTCGAATCCCAACCCCGTGAACGCTGGAGTGCCCCAAGGCTGTGTGCTATCTCCCACGCTGTTTCTTCTGCATATCAATGATATGTTGGACACCGCCAACATGCATTGCTATGCAGACGACAGCACTGGTGATGCCGTATACACGGGCCATGCAGGTCTCTCTCGGGAAAACGTCGACCAGTGCCGGGAGAAACTTGTGTCTTCTATCGAGTCCTCTCTCGAGAAGGTCGCGGAATGGGGTAAGTTGAACCTTGTCCAATTTAACCCCCAGAAGACTCAAGTTTGCGCGTTTACCACTAAAAAAACCCCATTTGCCGTATCACCGCTCTTCGAGAACACTTCCCTTAAAGCCTCGCCTAGTATCGGAATACTGGGTCTCGAAATCTCGAGCAATTGCCAATTCCGTGGCCATCTGGAGGGCAAAGCCAAACTGGCTTCAAAGAAACTGGGCGTCATAAATAGAGCACGGCAATACTTCAAGCCGGCCCACATTCTAGCGCTCTACAAAGCGCAGGTCCGGCCTCACATGGAGTATTGCTGTCATCTCTGGTCTGGCGCACCCCAGTATCAGCTCGATCCATTTGACCGCGTGCAACGCAGAGCAGCTCGAATTGTCGGGGACCCAGTACTCTGTGAACGGCTGGATCACTTGGCGTTGCGTAGAGACGTCGCTTCATTGTGTGTCTTCTACCGCATTTATCACGGGGAGTGTTCCGAAGAGCTTTTCAACCTGATTCCTGCCGCCGAATTCCACCTTCGCACGACACGCCACAAGTTACGATATCATCCCCACCATCTGGATGAGTGGCGGTTCTCCACAGTGCGGTTTTCAAGGAGCTTTCTTCCTCGTACCACGAAGCTGTGGAATGAGCTTCCTTGTGCGGTGTTTCCGGGACGATATGACATGGGTACCTTCAAGAAAAGCGCGTACACCTTCCTTAAAGGCCGGCAACGCTCTTGTGATTCCTCTGGTGTTGCAGGAGAGTATGGGCGGCGGTGATCACTTAACACCAGGTGACCCGTACGCTCGTTTGTCCTCCTATTCCATAAAAAAAAAAAAAAAAAAAAAAAAAATTAAATCAAAGATTAATAAAATACAGAAATCATAGGTCCCATCCCGAGTTCTGTTGCGGAAGTTAAAAATGACTTAGTTTTGTTGGCCGTGTGTGAAGAAGCGTTGTCATTATGTAGGAGAACGTGGCTTTTTTTAACACCCTGGGTAAACAAATGGTTGTATACCACTCAGCAATAACACTATTTTGATCCTCAAGTGGAATTGAGCAGAAAAAAATGTGATCATTTTTTTACCAAAGCCTCACTTTGGTTGGCCTGTTCTAATTTTCAAACACCCATTCACAAGATTGCTGTTTATTTCGGGTTCAAAACAATTAAACCATGTTTCGTCTCCTGTGAAAATGCAATAAATAGCATTAGAATGTCGTTGGTCGTACTTCATTAGCATCTGTGAACACCATTCCAGGCTTCTGCTCCGTTGTCAGTTCATCAGGGATCCAACGACAACAAATTTTCCGAACTTTCAATTCTTCGGGTACAATTTTCGAAATGAGCCAATCATTTTGGTATGAGCCAAATTTCGAAAATTTCCCCAATAGTCCTCGAATTGTCTCAAAGGTAATCCGCGGCTTTTCTTCAATTAGCCGCCCTTCACGAAATTCGTCATTTAGACACTTCTTAATTCCAGTACCTCTAATTAAGTAAACCTATATGAGGATATCTGGATGTCCAGTGCTGGACAAAGGTCTCTCCCAAAGATCTCCACGATGATCGGTCCTGCGCTGCCCTCATCCAACCTATTCCGGCGATCTTGACCAGATGTTCGGTCCATCTTGTAGTGCCTACAGACACTGCATCTTCCGGTACATGGTCGCCATTCGAGGACTGCCATTTTTATACAATTTATAAGATAATACATAGATTAAAATATAAACATATATACAAACACTGAAAACTTATCTATGTATGTTATCCGCTAAATTTTTAGTTACTAAATACTTAAAAAGAAAAGAACAATTCGGGGTACTGCATGATAAATCGTATCGATAGTGTACCTAATTAACAATAAGAAGCAAATGAAAAATAAATTTTCAATTAAACGTTACCGATAACGATAACAAACAATAATTAAAATATTATTATTATTAGTGTATTAGTTAACTCGATGCAGAAAAATATATATTAAGGATGGATTTGATAAAAAAACTACGTTTAAAGAAACCGACTTCAAAAACTGAAAAGTATCAAATAACTAAAAGTGTAATATAATACACCTCTTATGATATCTTGAGTTATTGAGTTAATAAATAAAGGCATTACGCGAGCATTTTATTAAATAAAATATATAATTACTTTAAATTTAATATAATTTAATAAAGGAAATAAAAGAAACATGTAGGTCGGTAGGTCGTATTGGGATAAAGAAACAAAAGAAGCCCACATTCACATTATTTTCTCAAACTAGGAAGGATATACGAAAGTTCCTGCAGGAATAAATTGGAATTTCATCAAAAGTATGATCGTAGTATCGGACTTTAATGTTCAAAGAAGATTGTTCATATATTTATAATTTTCAATGTAAAATACACCTTATCCCGATCTCCAATAGAAGGTACTGTAGTTATATGAAAACGTTTAGTATAAGATTGTATTCCACCGCAGGCTACATACTCTCACGCCACATTGAGTCACGCGATGTCCACATTACATCGCTTTGAGATTTCCTTTGCACTCACAAAATTACTTTGTATCTGATTCCATTTCGTTGTATAGTTACGTTGAAACATAATAACTTACATATTTTGGTATAGAGAGAGATCGCTCTTTAGTAGAATAATACTATATCATCAAAAATATCTAGTATCTATTACAATCTAATGCACAGCAATGCCTATGCGTGGTTTTGAGAGATGAGATGTTAAGTCCCAAAAAGTCAGTAACTAGCTACGGCGTCCTTACCGGAATACAAATAGTACCTGCATACTATGACTTTATGACAGAAAAAGGCACTGCTGAGGTAACCAGTTGCGAAACTAGTTGGCATTCTGTTCAAAGAAGCACACTCTGGTATAAGTAAGACAACCAATTTGTATGTTTCAATTGTATTATGTCGATCAACATGTCTTATAGTCTTTTAACATCTTATAATTGTAACGAGTCAAGTGAAGTGAGCAGCGGGTGTCTGAGAGGTGGCGCTAGTATAGCGGTGTGAAGTTTGAGACGAGTCGTGGAGGGGAGAGGAGAGGAGAGGTGAGGGGGTGATGAGAAGGAGAGAGGATTAAATTGATTATTCTGCAGTGTTAAAGTGTGGTTAAATAATTCCGAGAATACATATTTATAGTTATAATTGTAAAATCTGTACATAATACAGTGGTTTGTGTTGGATCTCTGTTTCAATTTTCCCTGACTGCTTTACATAATATTTTGTTTGCAGATAAGCTATTTAATATAGGTACTTGGTCTCAAAAGTAGCTCAAGAAGTAACGAACCCGCTGGCGACCTAACCATGAGGGGCTCGAGGATGATAGCAATTGGAGCTGAACCAATAGACCTCCTTCACTCTGAATGGCATGTATCAGTCGTACGTCTATAGAAGCTGTACGATGCATATTACAAAGTTACGTATAGGCCCTTTTAACATTTAGGGCACTCTAAAAGATTTGCACTTCTTGCTAATTAACTATTTGAATTTCGAATGTTATATTTTTTAAACGTTGCAACCTTCTAAGTAATAAAAAAAATCAATTGGTGGGAAATCATTTGTCGATTGTTTTTATCACACACACACAGACAGGCTTTCGCACCAATGTCAAAACTAGATTATCCACTATATGGCTTCGTAGGGTGCTGGAATGCTTCGGACATATTGCTCGTAAAGGGGGTCACAACTTTGAACAGCTGATGGTGACAGGCAAGGTAGATGGCAAACGTCCCAGAAGACGTTGTCCCACGAAATGGTCGGACCAAATACTCTCATCTTCTCTGAACATCAACTTCCACAATGCCCTTCATGAAGCTAATAATGATCGCTGCAGATGGAGGGAAATCGTAAGGCAGAAACTCATGCGTCGTCGTGGCCCTCAGTAATGAGAAAACGACGCGAGGAGTTTTTATTATGTGGCAAGATGATCCTGTGGGCAGAATGTTTTTAAAAATAGTTTAAAAATATTTTTTATAATTGGCAATAAAATGCTCGCAAAATATCTTTATTTATTTACGATGTGTGTGGATTGATGCATCTATTGTACTCAATAACTCTTATTTTAACGTATTAATTAACATTTAATTATTTTTACTTACTCGTGTAGGGCATTGAGTATTTGAGGTTCAATATGTTTGTTGCATCACTTTACATAATATATTATAATTCAATCATCACTTTACTTGATTTGTAAAACGATGAAGATGTAAATCTTGGTTTAAAAGAATGGTAATGAGTTTTTTGCCACTTCTTCTCATTAAAGCTTAACCTTTTTCGAAGTGGTGGTAAATGTTAAGAGATAAGAAATATTTGGACATTCATATGGGTCATTTCCTTGACCTATATGAATAAAGTGATTTTGATTTGATTCGATTTATACAAAAAAAACTATATATTATACTATATTGAACTCTTAAACGGTGAAAGTAACTGTATGTATAGCAGAAATTAATGACTTATTACTAGTTGTAAATTTTTTGCTGTTTAATATATATATTTATCCAACAATAACTTTTTGACCAGTGTATGTACAAAAATATATTGTATTATGATATAAGAAATTATTTTTCACAATAGTGATTATTTAGTATAATTAAACACAACATTGAAACGGCTACTTTCAGATCTGTTGGGTTTAAAGATCTTAATAAATTGTGTTAAATTATGTAATAAAAAGCAGCTGCATTGAAAACTTACAAAATATATTTATAAGAGCGAGACTACAGTACTGCGTCAGCTTGATGCTCGCTACAAGTCCCGTACAATTTCACGCCGTGCCAACTTGCTAAATTCCTCACGAAATTCAAATTTCACACAAACTAAAGACGACAAAATGGTTTCGTGCAATCGTTACGAGAGATATTTAAAGTATTTGTGATATTAAATAACTTGTGTAATAAGATGAAATTTATGTTATTTAAACAAAAACAAAAGTAAAAAGAATGGCAATACTTTACTTAAAGCTTCATCAGATGTTGTGAGCTTACGTTACCTATGTGTGCGTTAGCCTTCTCAATAATCATTCGAAATTTCGTAAAAGGAGAATTAGTTATACAGTATTATATATATTAAGATACATCTCCTGAGGATACATCTCCTGAGGATGGCTCGTGTAAAAGCGAAACACTTGTCGAATTGTTTGGGGACAAATATTGGCGGAATTAGCGCTCAAGAAAACTCAAAACATTTGGATGAAAGACAAATTTAATTTCCACTACGTAAATTATTTATTAAAATATGAACATAAAAATGTTTCAAGTACAATAAAATACACTTATCATAATAACTGTTCAGAGTGATGACGGCACAATATATACTTTATGAACGAACTGAAGTTATTATTTATTATTGTTAAGTACTGGCTTAGTAATGAAATTAGAAAAGTAATATAACGTTGTTTAATATAAAGAATAAAACAGATCATATACAGAAATAAAAAAATATATGTACTGGAACAATGAACCTTAAACTTAAAGCCTTAAAAAATATATTCTAATAACTAAAATATATTATTAAGAGCAGTTCCTTAAGGCAAGGTTGTAATCATGGCATATGCGAGTATTCTTAAGTTATATAAAGTTTGCACAAGCAAATGAAAATATCTGAATTTTTTTTTGTTATATGGAAGTGTGAAACCAAAACATAAAGCAATTAAATAGTATTGTCAGCAGTGTGTACGTAAATTATTCTATTTATTTAATTTTTATATGATTAAAATTTTAATTTAATTGCCTCTCTTTGTTTTGGTAACATCAAGTAAAATTTTCACAAACCCCTGTTTTTTAATAATGATTTTTATATTATTCTGTTTCATCCACAGATCCGCAATAGGGTTGCAAGATGGCAATCGAATACAATAAATTGTAGTACGATAAATTTTATGTACGATTTATTTGGTAGTTCTGAGGATCAGTTGCCATCTATTTTAATGCCCCAAAAATTTTAATTATTTAATTTTTTTTATTTATTTAATTGGCAATGCAACGTTTGCTGGGCAGGCTAGTATAGTATAGATACATTGGCAACCCTAAAAAGCAGTAAAGAAATAGAAAGGTAAAGTTCTGACGACGAACGGCTAACATTCTAATCGCGTGTTGAACGAATCATACCGAATAACACAGACAGAATTAGCAGGATCCTAAAACGTGCTTCAGTTAAAACTATTTTCAAACCACACAAGAAGATCTAGCAATTTTTGAGACCAGTAAAGTGTAATATTCCACTGCAAGATGCAGGTGTCTATAAACTGGACTGCGACTGTGGCCTGTCTTACATTGGGCAAACCAAACGTAATATCTCAAGCCGACTTAAGGAACACATTGCGGATATCAAACACAGACGTCACTCTAAGTCAGCTGTATATGAACACATAACAGACCGTCCTAACCACTACATCCGGTTCGACCAACCAAAAGTCTTGGTAAAAGAGAATAGATTCCTCCCAAGACCTGTACGTGAAGCCATCGAAATTAAAAAACACCCAAATTTCATTAATCTCTAAATTAAAACCTATAACTACACATACCAAAAAAGAAGAGGACACTGTCAGTAAATTTTGCCAAAAACCATCTGTGTACAGCAAATACCACCTCCGAGGAAATAAATAGCGCTAAACTTCATAATGACAACTATGACAAATACTATCTTTGACTCACTTCATCTGCAGTCCCCCTGAAAACGAGATCTGGAAAGGTCTTGAAACGTCGGGTTAACTTAAATAAAAATGTAACTTTTACACAAACATCTAATGTAAAACCGTTACAATTGCACGCGTTTTAATCCTTTAAATGTGTTTTATTTAAATGTGTAACACTCGCGTTAATCAAAGAAAATACTATGGACGTAGTTCCCGAAAACCGTTCCAAGTCACAAACCTCACATGTTAAGGAATTCGTGTTTAAAGTTTAATAAATATTAGTGTATTCGATACACGTGGGTTGAGCTACTAAGTCATGATGTCACTTAAAGAGTGACAGTAAGGCTGCCATTTTTTGTCAGTCCCTTAATATGAATCACGTGAACAGTTTTGTGTTCTTAACTTAATTTCGACATGATTGTGGTTTGGAATGTTTTCTGAAATTACGTCCAATTAGGGCGTAGAACTCTAGCACATACGCTTCTCCATCACAAGATTGGGCGGGAGCGTTGTCAAAAAAAAAGTTTTCTCTGAGCAGGTGAGGCAGCTTGTGCATGAGGTTTAACACTTAGGTATGTAAGTTTCCATAATATGGAAACTACATAAGATAACATACATAATTTAACATATGTGGAATCTTAGATTAAGGATTAGTCTTAGCTGCGCTCCAACTAGATACCGCAGGCATAGTAGCAAAGTGTGGCAACTAATACTGCGCCCAAGTCAGTTCGAGCCAGTCTCGAATAATGTGTGACGTTGACGTGCCACATGTTCTGTTAAACTTTGCTAATAAATGAAACTAACGCCGGGTTGCGTAGTAAAACTTTGTAAAAGTAATACTATAAGAAATAAGAAAGACACTGGGATCATATATCATCAGTAAGTATTTTGTATTTTATTAATTTCAATGTAAAATAACAATAACACGAAGTGTATTGAAAGATGCCATGGAGTGTCAAGATGCCACGCACACAAGCATCTAATAGTTGCCGTAATAAAAAAGCTATTATTCTAAGGTAGTGCGGTATCTAATTCTAATCCTTAATCTATGAATAGTATACATATATATATATAATATGTATGTACCATTCCTTCCCAGAATATAATATAGTGTATATATCCCCTCTATTTCATGGCTTCAAAACATGCCGCTTCAAAACGTTCTCTTCCTTTTCGCAGCAAACGCTGACATCAAATCTCGCCATGCAATAATCTCCGGGTTTTATCGGAAATACAATACCCTATCCTTGTCTTTTTGAGTTCATGATACACAACGATTAATTTATTAATCGCATCCAACCACTATTCAGGCAACGAAACTAATTTAAATTTAAACACTATTTAATTCAAGCTTCAAGCTCAAAATTTATATTAAATTGTCGTACAAACTCGTTCACATCTTCAAATGCATACATGAGGAACAGAGCTTAAATTTTCATAGGCTTTCTTAATTGAATATTCATTACTTCATTCGCTTATAGAGGCTTTACATCACGAAAATGAATCTCGCGTGAAAATATGCGGACGACAAGAGATTAATCAAATATTTATTATTCGAGTAAAGTCGACGTACTGCGGGAAATTTAGTTGGAACATGTAATGATTAACATAATTAAAGGAATTAAGTATAAAATACGCTTTATTTTTGTTGGCATATATTTACCGCGATAATTCCCTTTCAATTAAAATAATTGAAATACATTGTCGATTATTCGCGAGACTCACTTCAAGCTACTGCTTGCCATAAGGGCTTTATTTCAATTTTGTTGCGATTCCATGGTGGCACAACCAATCGCCGCTAGCAACAAAATATATACAGTTCTATATGGAGTTACTCATCTGTTGTTCTGCAACCAATTTGGTGGCGCGACCAGCTCGGACGCGTCATGACTCTGGTGTCTGTATTGTGTCTAGTTTGGTAGCTTAAAGACAACACGGTGTTCCGGTGAAGCCGGGCTATACCCTTACTATAAGTCGCCACTTAGGCTTAGTGGTAGGCTCCTTTGGACAGGTTGCCGGCTAGATTATGGGTACCACAATGGCGCTTATATCTGCCGTGAAGCAGTAATGTGTAAGTAACGCTTACTCTGCTTACTTATGCTGCTGTGTTTCGGTATGAAATTAATGATATGAGACTTAGCTCAGAATTTTTGGGTTTTTTCAAGAATCCACAACAACAATTACCATCAGCTGAACATCTTCCTCGACTCGTCCCTTATTGTTTTAAAAAACGAAGATTAGTTTTCTAACCTCTGTGTGGGGCTCCCCAATACTAGCTTGTTTCACTATATACAACGATAAGCAGCTTGAGTCATTGAAAATCACGACAAGCCGATGGGAATCAGCTTGATTCTGTGGTTTTCGAAGATATTCTGTAGAATCTCTCTCCACCATCTACCGTATATATAATGTGGAGTACTCACAGGAGCCAGCAGTAAAGATGGATGTAAATACTACGTAATAAGAGGGACTGCCTGAGTAAAAATTGAAATTTAGTTTAGTATGAAACGTGTAGTGATTTAACATAATTTTGAAATAGTAATAATTACAAGAAGGCGATTGGCGAAGAAGTATCATCCGGCTTAGTTTGAAAGCGAACAGTAACTTAAAACTTAGTGAATTTCGGCTATCTCCGTTTTTACAAGATTTCTGTCAATGTGCCAATTACTGCACGTTTCATACAATCGAGCGAATCGCTTTTTTTTAGAGAGTTACGTTAGGTTGAACAGCAGCTGAATTTTAACATCAGATACAACGTCCAAATGCGAAATGCCACTCGCATCAAATTGATGTCAGCTTTTTCACAAACGTTTATTTCACTAGAAACTTTTTACCACGCACAACATGTGGCTTTACAAAAAAAGTTGTAGATTCATATACAGACTGCTGTATTTCCGAACCGATATGACATATGGACCGTCAATTCTCGAGCATACTCACATTTCAAAGGATTCACATGTCTTGTGGGTAACTGGGTGTTCTTTTAATTTTATTTCATACGAAACTTAATTTCAATTTTTGTTTAGGCAGTCCCGCCTCTCTTATCCTAGTATTTACATCCTCTTTGGTATACACTTTTATAATAAAGTCCCAGCCACTGTTCAGGAATAATTTATAAATAAATTTAAATGTTTAATTAAAAAAATGTCTCTGTCGTAAATCCTACTACTCCACAGCTGAATATCTAAGTGATCGGACAGCCTGTGACTAGATTGTGATTATTTATAGCAATAGCAATGACAGTATAATACTGTACATTTTATTAAAAAGAGCGCAAAAAAAAAGAATGCTGTAAGATTTTCTTGCGCCGCTACTTCTCTCTCAGAGTGCCATTTGTTTCCGAAGCGATAGTTGTATCTAGTATATAAGAAATGACATCAAATAGAATTCTAAAGGAATCAATTTTGAGAAAATAAATGCCTTTTTATCCATGACTTGGAAAATCTCATTCATATTCATAAAATTTTGCACCTAGTAATGATGATATAAACCTCACACTGAATTGAAGATTTCTCATTTCAAATATGTTCTAGAATCTAGATTAATATTTGAATGCAGAAATGGAATATGAAACGCCAATTGTAGGGTTACATTGTAACACGAAAGCTTAACTCGCTATTTCTAAGTAAGCGATCGAAAGATACAGCTCATTATACGCCTTGTTACCGGGATCGCTTTATTCAATACGAACAATGGTATTTTCTGTTAATTAAAATCTATTTTCCTACTTTATAATGACTGCTTAAGGCTAGTGTACATTAACAAGAATGTAATAGAACTTCTATTCTATTGTCTATACTATGATGATATTTGAGTGAAGATGATTATGAGTTTCCGTATGAATTTTTAGTTTATTTTACTTTTATCAAACATATCTACGTACATTGTAACGATTATTTTAATAAAAAAATATTGTTTACTTTATATGTATTCGAATTTGGAACGTATCTTTATTGTATGTATCTTTGGAGTAATATTAAAAATTTTGATTACTAATTCGTGTCATTTCACATAGTTTTTGAGAATAATTTAATTTTGAAAGTGGGGAATGCAGAGTCCGCAAGAATGCCGAGATAAAAGACCTCAATTACTTATAAATACTCTAGTTCATCTATTAATATAATAATAATGACTAATAACTAATGTAATATAAATAAAACTACAAACGATTTAATGACTTACGGCCTTACAAATAAACTATGTATAAAGTTATACATGGTAATAAACCAAGAATATGGAAAATGTTGACTATCTCTCTGACACCAATGTCAATACAAAGATAATTCTGATTTTTTCTGAATATCAAGCCGCCTTGCAAATAAACGCGGGAAACGAAATAAACCAATCATAAGCAAAAAGTCTATTGATGATGACGATTAAAAAAAGAAGGACTCCGTGTCACCTTACACAACAGTGAAGTTAACGTGTAAATACATAGCCCCACGCACACACTTACACTAATACAAGCCGATCAGCCGCCATTATGATATTTGTCATCGTCTGTACAGATCAGTTTGCGTCTCAATAAAATATTTTAAAAATGCCGTCGTGTGTTGTGAAAAAGTGTAAAAACTACCTAAGTGCAAATACTACGGATGAAAAAACTTCCAAGGAATTAATTATCTTTCACAGGTAGGCCAGTAGTTATAAATTTAATTTCTGTCTTTTTCATAATACCAAATTAATCGATGACAGGAACTTAAAATTCGCGCTACGCGTGACAGCCAGTGTGGCCGGAAAATAAAAAGGGACTTTACCCGAAAAGGTGGGTAATCCATTAAATATTGTTCTAATTAGATAAATCATTATTTTTTATTTGTTTCAAGATGTAGGGATTTTTATTTTTTTTTGGTTTCCTACAAAATGAAATGCAAGAATGTGATGTTGAGGTCATAAAAGTAGACATATAAGAGTTCAATGATTTTAGAAAACTTAATAGCCTGTGTCACTTTAAGAAAAATATGTGTGAATGAACTAGCTTGTCCTGAACTTCTCGAGCTTTTGCCATTCAATGTTCCTGCCAGGTCTTTCGCACGCACAGAACTTTCAACCAACCGACTCCTAGAACCAATATTGGGTTTCGCGCGCCTCTTCACAGAATGTGTTTATCATTGGACTCTCACATTAATGCCGACCTGTTTTCGCACTCCTCTACAGCTGCATTTAAGTCTAAGTTAAAACAACAATTACTGTCCTTAAATTAAACCTTGTATCTTTATTTATTATTATATCCCTGTCTGTGTCTTGATTTATATAATACTGTGTATTCGCCTAAAATATATTCTATTGTTTATTTATCTTATCGTTCTATTGCCATGTCTGTAAAATTGTATTATTTTGTGTACTCAGTGAAACTATTCTAGGGTATATCCAATATTGTAATTTGTTTATTTATTTAACTTAATTCTGTACTATAGTGGTGTATCTGTTTGTTTCCTTAATAAATAAATAAAATTAATAGTTAGATATATTGCTGGTCGTGTTGAACATTATATTAATAGGAGAATAAAGTGTCGCAAAGTATGTGTAGAGTCTTCGAATGGCGACCACGTACCGGAAGACGCAGTATTGGTAGGCCCCCCACAAGATGGACCGACGATCTGGTGAAGATCGCCGAAATATGTTGGATGAGGGCATGGCAGGACAGATCGTCGTGGAAATTTTTGGGGGAGGCCTTTTTCCAGCAGTGGACGTCTTCCGGCTGATGCAGAAGTAGAAGAAGAAGAAAGTGTCGCAAGTTTTACTCGTACACGATAAAAGATCAAATATATAAGTGGATTATTGAAATTGGTAGGATTTAAAATCACTTAGCGCACGTTCTACTACACATTCGAAAATATATGTCTCAGATCTGAAAAGAACGGGCGCACAAAAACTCAGCGGCCTTCTTTTTTTTTAATAAAATTTCATCACAACGAATCGTAAAATAAAATTTGTTAGAGCGCTTTCGCACTACGTCCGATCCAAATCCGATCCGAACCCATAAAAACACGATCCGAAGTAGTCGTAGAACTATTTCTATAGTAGTTTACGCACTAGATCCAGCTTGCGTCATCTGATTTCTTTCCGTCAACCGTTAGAAATAGTTCTCCGACTACACCGGACCTTATTTTCTCAGGCGTACCTGAGATCCGTAGGATCGGATTCTTATCGGACGTAGTGCGAAAGCGCTTTAATTACATAGCCTGATGGCAGTCGCTCCATTCCCAATCTGTAGTATCATTAGGAAGGCATTTATGTTACAATAAATATATTCACTATTAAAAATTCTTAAATATAAATATCACACTCTTACATAACACTCTTTTATAGCATGTGCTAGCCGAAACAATGACCCGTATTCAATCTTGATAAACTCCAAAAATACTTTGTCCTCCGGCTAACGGCAATTGGGCTGTAATACGTATTACTGTATGATCCCTCACAAAATTCTTGGGCAGCTTATTATAAAATCTTAAGTGTTACATTATATAAATGAATAAATAATACTTAGATAATTTATACGTTAGTAAAGTTGCTGTTAGGCAACGCATAACGAAAGGCAAGGTTTATTACTTTAGTGCGCATAACAACTACGTTTTACACTCGCGATAGGTCAGCGTGCATTTGTTGAAAATAGAGGCTAACAGTTCACTTCGTTTTATAGACGTGTTTATAGCTATCACACTCTATCTGGACTTATAAATGAATAAAATAATATTTACTGTACTAGCTATAATCTGAGAGTACTCTCTCATGTACCGATGTCGCTGGATGCTTAGTGACCCTGACTACTTAGCTAGAGGTACCGGATTCGAATCTCCGTAGGTGCAATCATTTATATGATGAATATGGTTGTTTATTTCCGAGTCATGGATGTTTATATGTATTTTTGTATGTTTTATTAAGTATATTGTATTAAATATATCGTTGTCTTGTACCCATAATACAGGCTATACCTAGTTTGGGGCAACATAATTTTAAAAATTGTGTCAATATTATTTATATTTAATTATTTATTTAATTATCAAATAGAAGTTAAAATATTTTACAGAGACACCCATTGGATATCCCTGTTAGTTTTACCCCCTGGGGAAACACAGGGCAAAATATACACCCGTTTGGCCATTAGTTACCAAAAAAAATGACGTAAACGCTAAGCTTTTGCATACTTAAGACACAAATAATGGACTTTTGTAAATTTTTAAACGAAGAACATTTTAGCTGTTGTTTGAAAAAATAGTTTCTATCTGAAATCTCGCGCTAATTTTACTTTTTCTTTAATAACGTTATTAAAATATTCAAGTGCTCTATCTCAAATGTAACTTCTAATTAAAAAGCAAGCAAATTCTAGGGCAAATATTGTTTGGCCTTATCCACTATTGGAATACTTGTAGCGGGAACTGAAACGGTGGAAAAATTTAACGAATGTTTTAAAATGATAGAATAGAGCAGCTTTCATACTCTACATAAGTTTAACACATCCAAGGTAAAATGAACTCTACTGGGTTTTCATAAGTGTGATAATTGATGACGAGAGTGTTCGTTACTGCAAGTTTCGTGCAAATCCACAATAGAACAACATATATGTTTAATGAGAAAAACGTGGAAATTGAAATTATAAAATTACATTTTGTGAATGTTGTTCTTTGTATTAATTACTAATATAATTCTTTATATTTATGAGCAACTGACCAATTATGATATTATTTTTAAACTAATAAGAAATTACAATCCAAAAAAGCAAATAATGGTATAAAAACTTGAAACACAACTCTACAGCGAGAATAACGTGCGAATTTCGCGCGTTTTGCAAGAAATTACCGGCTGCTGTTTTCCCGAACAGATACGACTTAGGGACCTTCAAGAAAAGAGCTTACTCCTACATTAAAGGCCAGGAACGCATCTCTTGACACCTGTTGTTGCGGATGTCCATGGGCGGTTGCCTTACCACATCCCGTGAGCCTTTTGCCCGTTTGCCCCCTCTTATTTAAAAAAAATTAAATTGTAAAATTACAACATATGTATTTTTTTTTGTATTAATTACTTTAACAGTTTTGTAATCCTTATATTTATGAGCTAGGGCTGTCTGTTACGCCGATTGTGAAAAGGTGCATGTTTACCGATGTGCCTAGAAATGATCTTTGACCAGTGGGAGGCTCCTTTGCACAGGATGCCGGCTAGATTATGGGTATCACAACGGCGCCTATTTATGCTGTGGAGCAGTAATGTGTAAACATTATTGTTTTGATTCGAAGGACGCCGTAGCTAGTGAAATTACTGGGCAAATGAGACTTGACATTTTTAATGTCTCAAGGTAACGAGCGCAGTTGTAGTGCCGCTCAGAATTTTTGGGTATTTCAAGAATCCTGCGCGGCAAATTGTAATGGGCAGGGCGAATCTTTTACCTTCAGGTGTACGTTCTGCCCGATCCTTATTTTTATAAAAAAAATATTAATCGAAGGACAAAGTGTCTTAGTGAGTTACCTACATATTCATGTGGACTGTAAAAGTTGAACAAATCTAATAAATATTTTATGTGGGTACCTACAATATATTAAAATGAATGAAATAAGGAAGCATAAAGCACAAAATAGCTTGAGTACCTAAATGTAAGACGGAGATCAAAGAATCGAGTGTTACGATCTGATATCGATGTTAATATGTCAATAAAACGTCTTTGGAGTAGAAGCAATCTGTTTTTATGAGTCCCGGGTGACAACTACCAGTATTCAGTCCTTCACAGTAATACCTACAATAATACATTAATGGCCAAATATTGATAGATCTTGTCTTTGAACTGTATTTTTCATAAGATAGTTATTACACATTAATGAGTTTTTCGAGTAATTCATTCATGTTTTAAAATTAAATTTATTTAATAAAATTTTGTTCTGCAAAATACATTTTTATATAAAATAATATGACTTAATAACGTAGTGTTATTCCGCTAAGTTTTATTTACATGCCCTCACGGCAAAGAGTCGGCTCCCACTGAACTTTGGATTGAACGACCAGGTCAGTTTTTAGTTCACTTTGAGACAGTAATTGTTCTAATATTTATCATACTTTCAAAAAAGGATATCGCTTTAAGTGTGTTGGAAAAATTAAAAATAATAAAATATAAAAACAGTGTTAATAAATGTTACGGAATAAACGCTAAAGACATTAATTCAAAATACTGGGAGGATTAGCCGGCTAGATTATGAGTACCACAACGGCGCCTATTTCTGCCCTGAATGCAGTAATGGGTAAACATTATTTTTTGTTTCGGTCTGAAGGCGCCGTAGCTAGTTTCCACTAGCTACGGTGCCTAGTAATTTCTTACGGGCAAACGAGCCTTTATATCTTATGTCTCAAGGAGACGAGCGCAATTGTAGTGCCACTCAGAATATTTGGATTTTTCAAGAAACCTGAGCGGCAGCGCATTGTTATAGGCAGGGCGTATTAATTACCAACAGTGGAAAGTCCTGCTCGTCCCTACTTGTCTTAAATAAACTTTAAAGAATTTAAAGAAATAACTTACGCTCTAAGTAACGTTTTATATGCATTGTCATGGTATTCCACTAAATAGATGGACAAGAGAGGCATTAATTTAAAATAAGTTTTCTAGTAAAAGGATATATAATGGTCACATTAGAATTCTTTATGCACATTTTGTTTGAAAAGTAATGAACTGTTAAATTTAATTGCACTCTCTAAAGCTGATTGTCCCGGAAAATTTTCACAATTGTAATTACTGTACTATTTATTACTGAGTATAAAAAAAAGATTATTAGTTAATAATATTTTCAATATGTATCCCAACTTACGAAACTATATTTTTTTTTTCATATTCAAAATGACATTTCATTGTTTGAACTAAATGAACGAATCTTATTTTATATTATTTGATATTCTTATTCCTGATTTATTATAAAAGTTTTTACCGAGCACTTTGCATTAAATTGCCCGGTGATTAATTAGTGGCTTCAAACATTATCTTTCAAGTAATGATGTATAACACAGTTGTGGCCTACAATTAATCGAATAAGGATACAATTTGTCTTCGTCACGAATCAAATAGCTAATTCCCTCACATTAGAGACACAATGGTCGGACGGCTTTTATTGATTACCGTCTATTGTTCGCTTTCGACTTCCTTTAACTACTGGAGCAATACAGTTGACACTGTTTATGATAAGCGAAATCGTTTACAGATAAATGGAGGCGTGATTGTCGCCTTGCATGCTACATTCGTTATTGAACCGAATCGATAGATCTGTTTCACATTAAAAGGCATAAAAGGTATTTATTTTCTCAAAATTGATTCCTTTTGATTTGTTTTTGATGTCATTTCTAATATACCAGATACTACTACCACTTCGGAAACAAATGCTCTCTTTATAATAAAATATACAATATTGTACTGTCATTGTTATTGCTATAAAATAATCATAATCTAGTCCCAGGCTATTCGATCACTTAGATATTCAGGTGTGGAATAGTAGGATTTATGATCCATTTTTCAATGAAAAAATTAAATTAATTTATAGATAATGCCTGAACCCTTAAAGCTTTTATGTATCTTATGAAGCCTACTTGAATTAGTTATAAGCAATCCGTTACTTCTAGTGTTATAATAATGAAAATCACTATTTATTTTAGTCACACGATATTCCAGAAACTTGAATGTATGGTGCGACTTTGAAGGAACATTCTTTAACGTAGAACCCAACTATGGAATGAGCTTCGTTGTGAAGTGTTTCCAGGACAATACTACATGGGTACCTTCAACAAGCGCTTTCAAATTTCTAAAAGTCCGGCAGTACTCCTGTATTATATCTGGTCTTGCAGGAGAATGATGTCGTTGGTGATCACTTACTCACGAGCGGGAGGCTTCTTTGCACAGGATGCCGGCTAGATTATAGGTACCACAACGGCGCATATTCCTGCCGTGAAGCAGTAATGTGTAAGCATTACTGTGTTTCGGTCTGAAGGGCGACATAGCTAGTAAAATTACTGGGCAAATCAGACTTAACATCATATATCTCAAGGTGACGAGCGCAGTTATAGTGCCACTCAGAATTTTTGGGTATTTCAAGCAACCTGAGCGGCACTGTCTTGTAATGGACTAATTTTCATAAAGAAAACGTTTTTTTTTATTATGAAAATTAATTAATTGACGTTCAGCTGTTGGTAATTGCTACGCCCTGCCCATTACAATGCAGTGCCGCTCAGGATTACTGAAAAACCCAAAAATTCTGAGCGGTAATACAACTGCGCTCGTCACCTTGAGACATAACTTGTCAAATCTCATTTGCCCTGTAATTTCACTAGCTACGGCGCCTTTCAGACCGAAACACAGTAATGCTTACACATTACTGCTTCACGGTAGAAATAGGCGTCGTTGTGGTACCTATATACTAGCCGGCATCCGGTGCAAAAGCGCCTCCCACACAAAAAAAATGTCGAATTCGCAAAAAATATTGTTCAAAATATAAAAGATTATCCGACAATTTCACCACATTTAAGGTCTACAATATCATAAACGTTGTTGCCAATGATCGTTTTGGGTAAACAAAGAAACACAATTAAGCCTTTATGAATCCTTTTTATATAAACACAATCCAAGTTTTACGACGAATGAAATGAGAGAGGGTTATAACTGTGTTCATATCTTTTTATATCATAACTCTAATGCTCACAATTTCAAGTTGATAATCCAGGGTCACTTTAATGATGTGGATGTTCTGCAAACGTATTAACTCGAGATTACATCATTGTTTAGTTGCACATTATTTGGAACGAAGTTCCTTATCGCGCGTTGTGAAAGGGGGCTAGACGGAAAAAATTCTTACGAAAAGTTGTCACGACACTTTTTGCTATAGTAAGCTATTGTAAGCTGTGCGGCGTGCGCATGTTTCTCTGTCTGTCTGTTATAAATGGATATTAAATAATAATAATAATTTTTATTATTATATTAATTATTATAAGAAATGTTATAAAATAATATTGTATAATATAATATTAATAATTTTCATATATTAGTAAAAATATATATAATATAAATAATTATAATTTAATAATTGAATATTAAAATTTCATTTAGTTAATTAATAATTAATTATATTATTAAAAAATAAAATTTAAAATTAAAATATATAAAATTTTATTACAATTCCTTCACTAATTAATCGAAAGGAACTTCGTTCCATCCGGGTGTCCCTTGAAACCTCTCAACTTTTTAATTTTACTTATTATAAAGGCCTGTTTGCGACAACCGCATTATAAAATTATTAAGCCGCAGAGAGAAAATACCTTAAAACGTGTTAAATGGATTCTTATGTAATTAAAATAATAATAATTGTATTTTAGTAGAAGTGTAATGTGTAAATGTATAATAATTCTGACAGCATTTCCACTTTAGCTAAGAATCGCTGGCCAACAATACTATGAGTGTTTGAGTTGCGTTTATTTTCTCAAATTTGATTCCTTAATTAATTTTTGATGTAATTTCTAATATACTAGATACTACCACCGCTTCGGAAACAATTGGCGCTCTGAGAGAGAAGAAGAGGCGCTCTCCCAGCATTATTTTTTTGTGCTCTTTTTAATGAAATATACAATATTGTAATGGCATTGCTATTGCTATAAAATAATCATAGTCTATTCCTAGGCTGTCCGATCACTTAGATATTCAGATGTGGAGTAGTTAAATTTACGACAGAGTCATTTTTTTATAACACATTTATATTTATTTTTAGGTAATCCTGAACAGCTGGGACTTTATTATAAAAGTAAATACATTCATCCTTAAAGCTTTTATGTATCTTATGAAGCCTACTAGAATTAGTTACAAGCAATCCCTTATTTCTAGTGTTATAATAATGAAAATCACTATTAAGAGCAAAACGATGATGATTTTTGTGAACGTTTATTAAATTTTCATAAATGTACTGACAATGAACAGTCATTATATTTATTTCTTTAAATTTTTCTTTGAGAGATTGTCTTATGTAATTATCTCGCGTAATGCGTTTATTTATTTACAGTCATGTTTGAATTGATGCATCTCATAAATCATAAATCCTTTATTTTGCTAGAAAACATGTTACAATGGGTGTAAATAGTTTTAAGGTATCAATGTTATCGGCCATTTCTGGCATGCAAAATCATTATTAAATATTATTTCATTTTTCGTTTCATTACAGAATTCTACTTATTATTATAATTGATTTAACATTAATAACCTCTTTATTTTAAGCACTCAGGTCAATTTAATTTATAATTATTATTTTTAGATGTCATTATTTAAAGACTAGAATTAATATTTAATAATTATAAATATTTTTTTAAAGTCAATTTCATTAAATCTAATGTATCCTGTACTCAATTATAACTCTTGTGGTATTTTTATGTAAATTTACATTTTTATTGCACGCCTCAAGCGTTGAGGGAGTGTTCTACTCTCGACATGTCAATAAAGCAGTTTTCTCGAAACTGAAGTTGATTTTTTTTATCGCACTTATATCAAGTCAAATAATATATTTACATATTCTGTTTAACATAGCAAACAATAACATTAAAAATAATCTTATTTTGGACGTCTGTGTGTCTGTGTTTGTGGCAGGGATTTTTTTTTATTATCTAAAGTAACACACAGTGGTCTTTCTTAATTAATATGAGCGTTCAATTCACAGTATAAAACACTTAGATACGACTTTTTTTGTATATCTATCTATACCTATTTTTGTATATCTGTTTTTATTTCTGACAAAAAATCATATCGTAATCAGAGAGAGTTTAATAATCCATCGGTTATTTTTATTTAAATTCTATTTTTTCCCTTTATACATAAGTATATCTTTATCTTAAATAATTTTGAGGGTAAGTATTTAGTGCTGATTAATTTTTTTTTCTTTTATTATTAGTTCTTATCTAAGAATTAATCGGAGCTATATCGCCAATATACTGAAGAAGTAATTTTTTTATTTCAGTTTTTTAAACTAAAACCTGGTCAAAAGCAGATATTAAAATATTTTCTTTTCTTTTCAATGGTATTTGAAGCTTAAGAACATCAACGCGAGCGTAGCCGTAAGTAAATCCTAGTATCGTTAAATTTCAAAGTCATGTTTGAATAAACTTTACACTAAATCAGACCCTATTATTTTGTACATTTGTTTTCCTTCGAGGGCTTGTAAGTTCTCAAAGTTTGCGAACATTGCCAGCTAATTAAATGATAGTACCCGAGGGTATTGGCTACATGAAAATCACATTTTCATCGAACGCAGTTGGATAAATTAAGGTAACCCCAAAGTACACTCGTATTTTTTTATTTGAATATATTTATTTATTTAAGTAATATTATCCAAATAATTTGAATTTTCTTTAATGTTAATTCCGCCAATATTTGTCTTTAAACAATTCAACACGTGTTTCGCCTCTACGCGAGGCATCCTCAGGACATGTCGCCAAAATCTGGCATGAGCCTCTTGAGTCTAGAGCGAAACACTTATCAAAATGTTTAAGGACAAATATTGGCGGAATTAACACTAAAGAAAACTCAAATCATTTGGATAATTATGGATTTCCGCAAAGTAACGCCTACTTCAATAAATTTTCTAAGTTTTGTTAGATACAATCTTACATGTATTATTAATTAATTATTCTAAACTTTAACAATAAACATTTGCAAATTTACAAAATCCGAAACATTTATAACAAAGAGACACATGAATGTTCGACATAAGTAATAAGCGTTTAAATCGAAAGTAATTAAGTTTCACATAAGTAGTGCTCAAATAAAATTTGAAAACCAAATTTTTATGAACGATGCGGTACTCGAACCCACGACCTCTCGCGTTCCGTGCGAGTGCTCTCGCAAGTCAGCCAACCGTTCACGTGACGTATCGTCATTTAAGGCGACACTAAATGCTAGCGACCTTGAGCGATATGAGTTCACGGCTGCCGGCTTGCCATCTATGTAACAAAGCCAATAATTATTGAAATCTTAAATATAACATGAATGAAACACAATAATGCAGTAATGGTTCAAGAAATTCTGAACCTTTTAAACATCTTGAAGAACGTCTGACTACGATACAACAAAGACATTCATAAAATAGTTCACTAGTAACGGACGACAAAGAAAATAATATACAACGCGAATAAAATTGTAGGTTAAGAAGAGTCTTTCAACATGGAATCCAACGATTGTTACATTGCTTTAGAAATAACCAAATGAGAGCTAGTAAGCATACACTACCAGTGGGAGGCTCCTTTGCACAGGATGCCGGCTTGATTATGGGTACCACAATTTCTGCCGTGAAGCAGTATTTTGTAAGCATTACTGTGTTTTGGTCTGAAGGGCGCCGTAACTAGTTAAATTACTGCGGCGCTGCATTATAATGGGCAGGATGTATGTATGGATCAATTACCATCAGTTGAACATCCGGCTCGTCGAGTCCCTTATTTTTATAAAAAATATACACTTATTTAATTTGTGTAATTAATCCCAGAATTGAGGGTTCTTTACACTTCACTTTAAAAAATAACTAAATGCTTAAATGGGAAAGAGCGACATCTCAAGTCAATTTCTTAATATGCAAATATTGGGGTGGAGCAGGTTATCAACTGTAAAGTAGATCCTGTAGATGAAGCCACAACCTGAGAGTTGAACAAAGACATATTATAAAGATTAACGAAGAGCGCTCGCACGGAACGCATTAGGTACGCGGGTTGAGTCCCGCATCGTTTAAAAATTTGTTTTGAAATTAAATTTGTAAAAAAAATTAACATAACATAAAAATATTTTTACATTGTTGTATTTTGTTGATAGATTAGCTACGAATATATTCTTCGTAGTAATAATGGCAGAGACAGACAAATATATAAGAGGTTTTTTAAATAACTTTTATTCAAAAAAAGGAACACATACGTCGTGATAGGCTATCTGATGGTAATTGGTTACCACTGCCAAGAACCTGAAGCTTCAAGAAAAGAGCATACTCTGGCAACGCATCTCTTGACACCTGATGTTGCGGATGTCCATGAGCGGTTGCCTCACCTCTCCCCATCCCGTGAGCCTCTTGCCCGTTGCCCCCTCTTATATAAAAAATACCCATGCTTGTTGAGCAACACCAAATTTATATGAGCTATTATGTTGATCCAACCACTTCTATACGTCACATTCTGTTCTAGACTGATTTAATATTACTTTAATTATTTTTACATATTCAAAGTCAAAGTCAAAGTCAAAAATATTTTATTAACACTAAATCGACAGATTGCTCGTTAACGTCAATCACCAAAAATACAAATCAAATACATTCTTATTACACAAAAGTTTAAAAATATATATTTTAAAAATAATGCAATCCAGTGAAACAATACAAGGCTGAACCATTAAATCCATAGAAAACAACAACTAAAATACTATTCAATTCCACATTGCAATATCGTTTCTTCTTCAATACTGTAATAAGGCTTCGAAATAAGTCTGCGCTTAATAAAAGAGTTTAATATTATTCCATCTGTCTCAAAGGCAGAGCTAACAGACTTCAATTTCAAATGATTCTTCTATTTCTCTAGCCTCTTCCACACCTCTAGCACCAACCTTTCAAAGCTCTCTTATTCCTTTTACTCTCTATCTGACTACTTTCTAGAAATTCTCCAACCTGATCTTGGAATGTAGATCTTGCTTGATCGATCCCAATACTTCCATCGCTACAATAATTTGTTCAAAATACGACCTGTGCTTAAGACCTCACGACAAATATGAAAACAATCAAGTTTTTTATTTTTTATTTTATGAAAATAAGGGTTGAGACGAACAGGACGTACGGTATTTGATACGCCCTGCCCATGAAAATACAGTGCCGCTCAGGATTCTTGAAACACCCCAAAAATTCTGTGCGGCACTAAAATTGCGCTCGTCACCTTGAGACATAAGATGTTAAATCTCATTTGCCCAGTAATTTTACTAGCTACACAATAATGTGCACACATTACTGCTTCCCTGCAGAAATAGGCGCCATTTTGGTACACATAATCTAATCGGCATCTCTATGCAAAGGAGCCTACCACTGGTTATATTAATAATATTAAATACAACATGTTCACTGAGAGAACATCTCTAAGTCGACTCGAGTGGATTTTAAGCAAACTTGCCTTACATAGCCGAGATTGACGACTCAGTCCATTCGATACCTACAAAACAAAAAACAAAGAGGTCTTAACTTCAAAACATTCACAGTATTGATAATCACTTGTACATTCATTACATACGTTATGTTGTTATTTACTCAATTTGTTGAATGTTTAAAATCTCAATTGTTTCCAAGCACGATCCGCTAAAGTAAATATTTGTACTGGACACACAAATGTTTTCAACGCTCGGTTCGTATAGTTTGTAGAGATTCACAGAGATGACAAAGGGATTGTGACTGAATCAATTTGGAGACTAAAATGTTGTTTGATTTATTAACATTATAGTGCAGGTTTATAGAAGATTCAAGCATTCAGTACTTTTAGTTTTGACTTCAATTAAATTAAAACAGAATTTGACTATGATTTTCGTGTTGAAATTTCGGATAATTTCTTCCTAACAAATAATCCTATAGTATTGTGTAAAATTGTTGAATCAATTTTAGTTGAGATCTGTTGGCATGAGGTCTATTCTCTGGAGTCATCGGAGGCAGTGGAGGCTGTTTTGCACAGGATGCTAGCTAGATTATGACATGAAGCAGTAATGTGTAAGCATTATTGTTTTTCTATCTGAACGGCGCCGTAGCTAGTGAAATTACTGGGCAAATGAGAGTTAACATCTTCTATGCCTCAAGGTGACGAGTTCAATAATTGTAGTGTAACTCAGAATATTTGGGTTGGGGATTGTTTAGTGGTAAACGCGCAAATGTGACTATTAAGAATCAAGTGTATTGAAATTATTGCTTAGGTGTTGAGTCTAGAAGACTACTGCAGAAATGAATAATGAAAAAATATTTATTTCAGTAACAAAAATGGTACAAACATAATAGTGGATGTGACCTTCTATTAAGTGACGGTATTCTATAAGTCTATAAAAATAAAATAACAAAAGAAAAAGATTATACTAACAGGATGTCTGTGTGTGTCTGTGTGTTTGTGTGTGTGTGTGCGTGTGTGTGGTGTGTTTCATTGTTACTTTTCGTAAAACACTACTTATTGTACGTAAAAAGGTATACCAGAAATTTACTCCGTGTAGAATAGTTCTTCCATTTCAACATAATTCAACTACACTGGCCTGCAAAAGTAAGTATCACACTTTTCAAATTAAATTTTTTTCTTAACTATAGAAGGTAGAGATTTAAGATTAAAAACGTTTTGTTGCAAATTTTATAGGCTTTAATTCTTAGAAACTAAAATTATACATTAGCAACATTTTAACTTAAAAAGATAAAACAATGAAAATAGACATTTTTAGTTTAGTGTAAAAAAATTCAACTAAAATGTATTACATGTTATTTAATTTTTAATAACTAGTATTACCTCCTCGAGCTCTGATTACAGCTTTGAGCCGGTTTGGCATACTGAACACTAGGTTTCGGAGCCGATGTTGGGGAATATTCTCCCATTCTTCTACCAGGGCCTGCTGTAGTGCCCTGAGGGTAGTAGGTGGTGGTCTGCGATTTCTGACTAGCCTCCCAAGCTCATCCCAGACGTGTTCAATCGGGTTGAGATCAGGACTTCTTGATGGCCAAGCCATCACGCTGATACCGACCTCCTGAATATACTCTTGTACGATATGAGCCGTGTGTGGCCGGGCATTATCATGCATCAGCATCGATCCATCACCCATATTTGCTAAATACGGCCCTGCATACTCATTGAGAATCTCTTGAGCATATCTTTGCCCAGTGAGGGTGCCATTTTCTATGGCTACTAGCTCTGTGCGACCTTCTGAAGATATGCCAGCCCATACATGTACACTGCCTCTACCGTATTGGACTCTTTTTGAGATGCAGGCTTGAAGGTACCGCTCACCAGGTCGCCTGTAAACACTTTGCCTTCCATCAGAAGTGTAAATTGAGAATCGAGACTCATCTGCAAACAAAATTCTTGACCATTCTTCTTCATCCCACTGCATGTGTTCACGGGCGTATCGCAGTCTCGCTACTCGATCTCTCGAGTTTTGGGCCACTCGCTGGTCTTCGGGGTTTCAAATTTGCTTTAGCAAGTCTTCTTTTCACTGTACTGTCACTAATGTAGTCCCTCCGGGTCTGAAGTAGCTGTTGCTGGACTTCAACTGCATTTTGGTGGCGATTTCTTAACACAGTGGAAATAATATAACGATCTTCTCGGGCACTGGTACACCTTGATCTGCCATTACAAGGTCTCCTCAGATGGTGTCCAGTCTCTTCGTACCTTCGCTTTACCTTCTGGACCGTTCGTACCGTGACACCCACCATTCTTGCAGTGCGACGCATACTGATGCCTAGTTCCAGAAAAGCCATGATCCTAGCACATTCTTCAACTGAAAGAGGCATGATAAATAAATGTTATGTGCATTTTAGCATAAATTTTTAAAACAAGACCCATCGATCTTGAAAAAAATTTAAAACAGAAAGAAAAATGTGAATGGTAAAATTGTAATTCGGAAACGTCCACTTTGAAATAGTAATGTTTTTTTTTTGTTTTTGAAGTTTTTTTTCAGCCAATTCTTAAAAGAAGGTTACCGACTATTGTTTTTTTGTAAGTTTTTATGTACAAAATTAAATTCTCTTTGGATTCCTTTTTATTTCGAAAGTATATCTTGTGAACTTAAAACGTTATCCCAATTTTAAAAGTGTGATACTTACTTTTGAAGGCCAGTGTAACTGCAACTAAAAAGAGTCTCATAAAATCGTTTGCGCTACAGCTCCAAAGCAAAGTAAATTTAATAAATATAAAATCAGACTTTTTGGGGTACTCAATAATCCTGAGTGGCGCTGCATAGTAATGAGCAGGGCGTATCAATTTCCATTAGGTAAACGTCCTGCTCGTCTTTACTGTCATAAGAAAAAATAAGCAACTGGTGTGCGGTGAGGTTAGTGTAGATACGCTACGAAGAAATGACGTCTCTGCGCAACGCCAAGTGATCTGGACGTTTACTGGATCCCCGACAATTCGAGCTGCTCTACGTTGCATGCGATCAAATGGATCGAGCTGATACTGGGGTGCGCCAGACCAGAGATGACAGCAATACTCCATGTGTATATTATGCGCATTTTAGAGCGCTGTAGGCTGGCTTAAAGTATTGCCGTGCTCTATTTATTGCTCCCAGCTTCTTCGAAGCCAATTTGGCTTTGCATTCCTTATGGCCATGTAGTTGGCCATCACTCGAACTCCAAAACCTAGTATCGCGATACTAGGCGAGGTTTTATGTAAGTGAGTAATTGTTAATATAGTTATAAGATTTGTTTTGTTTGAAATAAATATTACTCATTCTCAATAGTAATAATGTTATTATTATCAAATTTATGTTCACTTTCAGTATTTTTGGATGGCGCATAAAGAAAGCCGACCTGCTATTGAGGGTAGTTAAACCCTTCAATGTGTCCGTAATGATGCATTTCAACATCTGTTGTTACTATATTCAAATTAACCTCTGCTATGCCAACACGTCCCGCGCGCCCGCAGAAGCCTACTGCTGAGTTGTTTTGGCGCCAAACCCGGCGCCGACCACTTGAGACGCTATACCCACTTCTGTTTACAATAGTCGAGGAATCATTATGCGGTTTATGTTACGAGTTGCTAGATAAACAAGCTTTGGTTATTATAAACAAAAAATGTGATATATGATAGATTCGTGCAGTGATATCGGCGCTCGTTCAGAGTTAATATCGTTACCTTCCTCGAGAATCACGCAATCCACTGGTTAAGAGAGCATTATCCGTGCTGTAATTTTTGAGTTTATCGCGAACAAACAGACAGACAGACGCGGTCGAGGACTTTGCTTAATAATATGTAGTGATTAATAAAAGTCAGGTTTTAATACAAATAGTATATTTCATAGTAGCCATTATGGTCCGCTTACAACACAATTGACAAGTTCTATAAAATATTTATCTCCGCAAATAAATAAATAAATCACTACATTAACATTATGTAAATTAATTTTTACATATCATGTCATAATATATCTACTTTATTTATTCACAGCTACGTATTATAATGATAGCAACTAATATTTATAATTTACAGTCATTAATAATCTGTTTCGAAACATATAAATGTTTCTGAAAGACTTTATTACAACTTAAGCACTTATAACTTAACATGTATTTATTAACATCAACAACTAATTAAATAATAGCAATTAAGTTATTATGATATATATTTATACATAAGCCGTTTCTTTTTCAGTCTAATATAATACATTCTTATCATTTTAAAACTATTTAGTATCTTATTAACTAACACAAAGCAAAACTTATTTTCAACGATATGTTTTTCACGTGCAATTAGAACAATAAAATGCTAAAACACAGGATTTGATTAAGGTAGGCTTAAAAAAACCTCAAAAAATAAACATATCGTTAAAAACAGAGTAAGAAGTAAGATTCACCAGTGGGAAGATCCTTTGCACAGGATGCCAGGTAGATTATGGATACCACAACGGCAATTTCTGCCGTGAAGCAGTAATGTGTAAACCTTATTGTGTTTCGGTCTGAAGGGCGTCGTAGCCAGTGAAATTACTGGACAAATGATGCTTAACATCTTATGTCTCAAGGTGACGACCGCAGTTGTAGTGCCGCTCAGAATTTTTTGGGTTTTTCAAGAAATCTGAGCGGCACTGCACTGTAATGGGCAGGGCGTATCAAATACCATCAGCTGAACGTCCTGCTTGTCTCATCCCTTATTTTCATTTAAAAAAGATAGGATATTTATTAGTTAAAAAGAACTTATAATTTAATAATGCTGTGTTGAACTGTTGAATTCATACATCATTCATTTTTCAAGGGTGATTAAATTTATAAAAGAAAGTATATTTTTAATTCAGATATAACAAAAGCTTGGTTTAATCCACCATTTTGAAATAAATTTTAAGGTTTTTTATAGACTTACATATAACTAACTCAAGTAAGCTGCATAAAATTAACATTTGCATGTGGCGAGGTTCATTGTAAAATAAAAAATATTAAGATAAGCTTACTATGCTTCTAGAAGCGAGGTTTACTGTAACATAATATCCACAGATACGTTGAACATCAGTCTCGTTCCACTAGAGTTAGACAATAAAGCACGTCAGACAACAATATTAACAATTACTCCGAGCTCACAACGAAACAATATTCAAGACATTCGTCGTTATCAAAGAGATCACTAACACACAACACAACTCGTTCCTTGAAACAGCCCCGCTGTAGTCTTGTAATCTGAAATCTAAACACATTTTATTAAATACACATTAAAGAAACAATTTTTACTTCAATATTCAAATCAAAATCACTTTATTCATGTTGTTCAAGGAAATGACACTTATGAATGTCAAAAGTTTTCTTTTCTTTTTATATTTACCGCCACTTCGGAACATGTTAAGCTTAAATGAAAAGAAGTGGCATGAAACTCATTGACACCCTTTTAAATCCACATTTACAGCTTCATTTTTTTACAAATAATTTCAATTACCTATAGTATAATATGTAAAGTGATGCAACAAAAATTCTCAAACGTCCAGTGCTCAATGCCTTACGGCCTTATCCAATATTTAGCCTATCTCTTACTCGAGATAAAAATCGTAACTATCGTTGACTATTCTGTCCCAATAAATTAACTTATCATCTTATCCACGGTAACTCACCTTATCAGTACACGCCGTCTGTCAATGGGACAACGTATAGCTTACCAGCGATAGAAGTTTGTATTGAAATTGCAATTCACGCGTCCCAATATAAGGCGATAAGAATGACTTATCCGGTATATTGTGACAGCTTCAGATTATTGACAGCTAATTACTGACAGTAGAAGATAGTAATTTATCTCTATCTGTAGATAGTATATATAAAACGGCCGATACACAAGTGAGTCAAAAAAAGTAAATGTAAATTAATACGTAAAAACAAGAGTTATTGATTGATGTATATTGATAATTAATCCATGTTCACCGTAAATATATAAATCTATTTTGCGAGCATTTTATAAGCCATTATAAAAATATAGTAGCTTTTATTTTTAAAACATGAAGCAGAGTTTCTGATAACATGCTTATTAAATATAATTATTATCTTCGCATTTTATTAATAAAGGTAAAAATATAAAATATATTTTCCTTTACAAAATCAGAACTGCTTCAAACTAATTAGCCCTTTAATGTGTACAAAGAAAATTTCGAGAGAAATTCTAATAATTTAAACTCACCCTGAGTGCCGTAGGGAGTGCTCTCAGATTCCTTATCGATCATAATGTTAAGCCTTTGTATTACTGGAACCAAAACTAAGTATTAAGTTGTACTTTATAGATGTATATTTAATTATAGCTAATATTCCAAAATAGAGTAAAGCTCTGTTCAAACTGAGGCGAATAACGCGCGGCACGCATAACGGAAGTCGCTCGCGCCGATTGTGTCAGCTAACTGGTCTGGATGTGTTCAAATTGACGCGAGTAGTCGCTCAAGTTGAAGCCAAACAAGAGCAGGACGCCTGGCGGGATTGTTTGATCTCACAATGCATGATGTTTCTCCAGAAGAACCAAAAATGACACGCGTGAAGTCGCGTCAGTTTGAGAGGCTAAGCGAGCGAGCGAATGGCTCTAAAACGCGTCCCGCGTCCCGCGCGTTAATCGCCTCAGTTTGAACAGAGCTTAATGATGCTCAGAGTAATAAAATAGAACTAGTTAGCATCAGCCGCAGTTGTTAAACAATCCGACTGAGCCATATGAAACCATTTGTGTGCTTCACAAGAACTGCGTACGGGTTACCTGGTGTTAAGTGATAACCGCCACCCACATTCTCTTGCGACACCAGAGGAATTTAGCGTTGCCGGGCTTTAAGGAAGATGTACGTGCTTTTTCCCACAAGTATAATTACTCATTAACACAATACAGTAATAGGGCAGTACTATAACTTCATACTAGAGCCCTCGACTCACGCACACATACATACGATTAACATGACCGCTAAGCAATCTTGGGATGGCAAAAATTTCTTTTTTTTTTTAATGAAAATACGGAAAATCGTCATCTTGAGACATAAGATGTTAAGTCTCATTTGCCCAGTAATTTCACTAGCATAACACAGTAATGATTACACATTACTGCTTCACGGCAGAAATAGGCGCCGTAGTGGTACCCATAATCTAACCGGCATCCTGTGCAAAGGAGCCTCCCACTGGTGGGAGAATATTGAGTGTCACGCCGTGCACCGCCGAGAGTGGTCGCTGTCCGAGTTAAATCAGCTACGCCGCGTCGTCCGCGTAGTAAATCTTCTTGTATGTACCAACCCTAGCGCTCCGCCCAGACGTAGATATAATTGAAAGGAGACCGTTACGCTATTGTTCTATTACTTGTACTGTGTCACTGGTTTAGTTAAATATATTTTATATTCCAGAGATATTGTAATTATAACTAATATAAAATTGAAATATTATAATAAGCATTTTTGTTTTCCGTTTATTGTGATGCAGACATCTTGTTTGCTAGCGGCGGTCTGTCAAGCGGTTGGCTTCCTATGTAGACCATGGTCGATAATTTTTGAAACCAAAAAAAATAATAATTGTAGGATGAACCTCATTGGAATATGGAAAAAATTATATCATAGGACAAGTACAAGTAGTTTGCCGGAAATCGAGATAAACCATTTTTTACCTTAAAGCATCCCCCTTTTTCCACTTTCCGACCTCAGATCACCCGTAATCTATTTTGCCTTACATTTTAGTTAAATATACTCTCTTCCGTTAACAATAGCTTTCATCCTACTATTATTTTATTTCACTTTTTATCATTTTCAAAGGCTTCTGCACAGGTCTAATGATATAATTGGCTCCACATTACTTGGCCTCACTGTCTTGAGTTGAGTATCCATCTTGTTCTATTTTATTATTCTATGTAATCTCTGCCACGTTGAGCAAAAACGGTACGGCCGTACTATCCTTTTCTCGAAGCAGTTCAGGCGATTTTCGACCCTATAACTTCATTGTGTGTAAAACTACAAGCCTGAATTTAAGTATTATAAAGGACAAGTTAATCTATTCATTTAAACATAAAATATTTTCAGTATTGATATGGTCACTATAACATGTTGTTAGGTTAGCTAATTACATTATAACTTAAGACAGAAGGACCCTTAAGTAAATAATTGACCGACTTGGTATTACATGGATCTCACAACTTTTTACGGTAGAAGACCTGAGTTGCGAGACTTGTTTTTTTTAAAAGTAATAATATTAGCCATAGTCCGAATAATTATTCCGTAGTTTCTTTCATACGTCTCAGGAAAAACTATAACTTATTATTCGACGCGTTACCGCCACTATAATCTCCCTATATACTATTTTGTCATATTTTTCGTATGTAACAATTTTGCCACAAGTTTCTGATACTCGCTGTACTTTTTGAGGTAAATAAGTGGTGTTTGGTTATGCTGAATTGTATATATATGTATATCTTATATATCAATAAACATTATTTTAATGAGTACCTTAGTAAATTAGATTTAAACAAACCATTTTTATTTTCCAATGCTGCTGGTGGCATAGCTGTAAAACACATAAAGAATTTATTTTTTTATTAAAGGAAAACCTACATACAGCTAATGATACATTTTTTATTTATTTATTTTATTTATTTATATAAAGCAAACTTTACAGCATTTTTATTCTACAGATTAATTCTATAAACTATATACATGCCTTTAACAAAGTTTGACAGATTAAATTATAATGAAATAATAACGCTGGCAAATAAATGGTAAGTAATTATATAATATAAAGAAGAAGAAGTATTATATATATATTAGAGAATATAAAACGAACAGAGAGAAATAGAAAAAGAAGTAAATCGCAGCACACACAGTAAGATACAATCTATGGATTAAGTGCATTAACAAAACAAAGAGAAGAAGTAGTAGGTATATAAAATAATTTTATTGTAATATTAACAAAACGATGAGTCTTGAGCTCTAGAGTTGAGTTGTTAGGCCCGGTTTTCACCAAAGCGGACAGGAGAGGAGATGCGTTTTGATAACCAATCAGATTTTGTTATTTCCACTTCTCCTCCCCGCTGAGCTTCGGTGGAAATGGATCAAGCGGAGAGAAGGTGAGATGTCTCAATTTTCTTTGATTTTGTGCCGCGAGCGAGCAAGCGGCACAGCAGAGCGGAGATGTGAGATGTTTGTAGCCCCTTTCCCCGCACCTTCTCCCCGCGTCTCGCACACCCGAAAGCGTCAGTTATTTGATTGACTGATCTTGAATGCAAAAGGCGTTCCTTCCGTATGTTTAACCGACTTTAGTAGTAGTTTCCCTTCGTATATATCAGTTGACTGATTTCGTGCTCTCACAGCTCACATCTCCTCCCCGCTACATATCTCCTCTCCATTTTGGTGGAAACCCGGCCTTTATCGCTATGTACATTGTATAATTTTACATTTATTAATAAATTATTATTCTGAGTACTGGTTGGTATGTACAAAAACCAAAATGTAAAATTTTTTTTCAAATTTACGGCTCGACCTTGTTATCGTAATGTGTATGTAAGTTTAAGCTAACCTTTAAAATTTTAACCTTCACAACAAACAACAATGACATATACAGGCATAATAGTCAGATTCAAACAAAGTTATTGCAAAAATTTAATGATGTAATAACTGGAAAATTGAGTTATTTAGGTAAATTGTGTATTTTAATTTTTAATTTAATCATTTATGATTTACGGGTAATTCAAATCAAATGATATTTTTTTTATTTCATAGGCCAATCATATGACACACAAAATATGTAATTTTTTTTAATACAGCTCATTTGGAAGGCAGATTTCCTTAGAGAAGAACGAGCAAGAAACTCTAAGGTTGCTCTTTTAAAAACAGATTAGGTGTTACAAGTTCTTATTTTACTGCAATAACTAGCTTAAACCTTGTGTTTATTAAATGTCGCTCCGTATTAAGAAGTTGAATATTTATCTCAAAAAATATACTCTTACTTCATAAACACATTAAAAACAACAGATCAAATGTTTATGAGAGAAAAAGGCAATAATATGGCATTTTTCGTTTTTGAAAAAAAAAATTGCTTAAAATTTCTATTGAAATACTTACCGTATAGCTTGATCGTGCCTTCTGTGTCTCCCAAAGAGTTCTTAGACACACATTTATATGAACCGTAATCAGAGTTTTTGATCCTTCGTAGAGGCAATCTTAACACAGAACGAAAAGTGCCGCTTATCCTTTGTGGCTCTAAGCTTCCTCCTGCAAAAAGATAATCTTATGAATGGGAGCAATTTATAAAGTTAACACATATTACTTTTTTTAATGAGAAAAACTGACATGACGCTCGAGTGTTCCAGCTCGTGCTACAGGTAGGGGTAACACTTACTTAATGTAATGCTGCTCAGGATTCTAGATTGAACTCAAAAGACAACCTATTTTAATATTTTCGTATCTATTTGTTTTATTTAGGACTGTACCAAGTCTCATACCTAAAGTAGGAAAATATGAGATGGGATTTATGTACGGGTCACCTGATGACGTGGCCTTTAAGAAAGGTGTATGCGCTTTTTTTTGAAGGTACCCATGTCGTATCGTCCCGGAAACACCGCGAAAGGAAAATCATTCCACATTGTAGTACGTTAAAGAAAGCTCCTTAAAAACAGAACTGTGGAGGAACGCCACACATCCAGATGGTGGGGACGATATCCTAATTTGTGGATGGTCGTGCGAAGGTGAATTGGGCGGCAGGAATAGTGCCGGAATAAACGCGTTAGCACAGGCGTCAACTCAGGGGCACACGTTCTAAGCGCGATTGAAGGAAAGCCATCCGGCCCGGTCGACTTCCTGACGTCCAACGAAAACAGAGCTCGCCTAACAGTTTTCTGTTTGAACTGTACTTCAGGTTCAGCTCTGAAACCGCGGGATGGTAGGCGGTGTTTTTCCGTTGTCGTCAAGAGTCGAGTTGGAGGCTAAAAGAGCACAGGAGGGCGGCTTTCTATTTTGCCGTGTGGGCCAGGGTGTTATTCCTCATGTGCAACGGCGGCAGAGACTGTTTGTCATCTCTGGTCTGGCGCACCCCAGTATCAGCTTGATCCATTTGACCGCGAGCAACGCAGAGTAGCTTGAATTTTCGGGGACCCAGTGCTCTGTGAACGGCTGGATAACTTGTCGTTGCGTAGAGACATCGCTTCATTGTGTGTCCTGTACCGCATTTATCACGGGGAGTGTTCCGAAGAGCTGTTTTACCTGATTCCACCTTCGCACGACACGCCACATGTTAGGATATCATTACTACCATCTAGATGTGTGGCGGTTCTCCACAGTGCAGTATTCAAGGAGTTTTCTTCCACTTACTAGTTACTTCCACGTACTACAAAGCTGTGGAATGAACTTCCTTGTGCGGTGTTTTCGGGATGATACGACATGGGTACCTTCATAACAAGCGCGTACTCCTTCCTTATAGGCCGGCGGCGCTCCAGTGGTGTTGCAAGAGAATGTAGGCGGCAGTGATCACTTAACACCAGGTGACCCGTATGCTCGTATGTCCTCCTTTTCCATAAAAAAATAAGATGACAGTAATAAAAAAAAAAAACTACGTTTAAAAAAACCGACTTCACAAAATGAAAAGTATCAAATAACTAAAAATTTAATTTAATACACCTCTTATGCAAACTTTTACCTTTCATATTAATAAAATACTAGTATTTATATGTGCTACCTATTGATAGGTTTTAAGTCGGTGTACCTACATACATAAAAAAAGTCCTCCTTATGGAAGTCGGTTAAAAAACAAAAATATAATTTTTTACAAATTAAAGACGTACTACGTAATTTAATTGTGAATGTACACACTTTTTAGGGTTCCGTAGCCAAATGGTAAAAAAAGGAACCCTCACAGATTCTGACCGTCCGTATGTCACAGCCACTTTTTTCCGAAACTATAAGAACTATTCTATTGAAACTTGGTAATTAGATGTATTCTGTGAACCGCATTAAGATTTTCATACAAAAATAGAAAAAAAAAATTAACTTTTGGGGGTTCCCCATACTTTGAACTGAAAATCAAAATTTTTTTTCATCAAACCCATACGTGTGGGTATTTTATGAATATGTCTTTAAAAATGATATTGAGGTTTCTAATATAATTTTCACTTCTCATGCTCTGAAATTGCTTATTTGAGCACGATATAGGCTGCACAAAATCGATTTTTGTGCACAAGTGCATTAACGTATCTACTCATAAATGTATCTATATTAAGGCAAATAAAATGAGCCATACAGCCAAACACAATAAAAAGTTCAGAGATAGAATTTGTTAATTAATAATATTTACTTTAATTTATTTGCCTCATGTGTTTTTAAGACAGATATTAAAATTTAAATTAAAATACGGTAGGTTATTTAATTAATTAAATATATATATATATATATATATATTACAAAATTAATTTAATATTAGGCTGTATAGGTCTGGAGCTCAAGCCTAATATCAATGTCGTAAGATTTAAATAAAAAAGCGGCGGGAAATAGGTATTGTTTTTTCGTGCGTTTATTAATTTTTTCAAATTTGCTAAAATTGTTAAAAATGTCCATGTTATACTACTGTTTTATTTCCTCGCAATCGAATGAAAAGCAGAATTTATAACTCGTCCACAAAACCATTTAATCCTCAACATTACTATCAGCCTGCTAAAAGTCTCGCATGAAAATGGTTCGTTTTGTGCACTCGTTGTAAATCTACTATTTTTTCTAAACTGAATATTTTCCGCGAGAGACACGAATACGTATATGTGCGCGCATGCGTAGTACGAAGCTTGAGGAAAAGCAGAAAACAGCAACAATAACCGTGGTGATTTGTATATGTATTATACGCTTGTAGAGATTATTCATCAAATTTTATGAACGATGCGGGATTCGGCGTTCCGTGCCGGTGCTCTAACCAACTGAGCTAACCGTTCGAGTACCGTCTCGTTATAAAATTATGTTTGCTTTGTTCAACTCTCAGGTTGTGGGCTTCATCTACAGGATGTACTTTAGTTGATAACCTGCTCAACCCCAATATTTGCATATTAGGAAATTCCACTTCTACCATTTGTGAATTGCTCACATGTTTTTGTTAAATATGTCAACCTCTGCATGTAAGTAATTTTCTGCACTTTTTACGTTGTGTTAAGTGCCTCACTGCACAAATGGCTTATTGTTATATCGAGATAAATCTCTTATGAAAACCTTCCTTGTTACTGAATATTTAAATGACACATATCGTTTCGTGACTTACATTTTCAGTTCTCATTTATTTGATTCACACAAGGGAAAAGCATGTGTAATAGAACTTTCTCTATCAAGATAATGGTATGCGGCTGAATACTGTGATAACATCATAAGTAGGTCAGTAATTTATGTTGACAAAACAAGGTTCTACATTGTTCTATATGTATATAAGAGAAGTAATCTGAATTAGAACATGTTTGTTTCATGATAATAAGGGTCGAGAAGAGCAGGACGTTCAGCTGATGGTAATTAATACGCCCTGCCCATAACAATGCAGTGCCAATCGGGATTCTTGTAAAAACGGAAAAACTCCGACTTGACCGACAATTGCGCTCGTCGCACGTTTGCACAGTAATTTCACTAGCTACGGCGCCCTTTAGACTGAAATCAATAATGTTTACAGATTACTGATAAACGGCAAAAATAGCGCATTTTTTTTTAAAAAAAGGAGTAATAGCTCTGTGGGGTTCTCTTTCTTTTTATGCAAAAGGAGCACTAACGAGCGTACGGGTCACCTGGTGTTAAGTGATCACCGCCACCCACATTCTCTAGCAATACCAGAGGAATCACAGGAGCGTCGCCAGCCTTTTAGGAAGGTGTGCGCGCTTATTTTGATGGAACCCATGTCGTATCATCCCGGAAACACCGCATAAGGAAGTTCATACCACAGCTTTGTACTACGTGGAAGTAAGTAGTAAGTGGAAGAAAGCTTCTTGAATACTGTACTGTCGAGAACTGACACACATCCAGATGGTGAGGATGATATCCTAACTTGGAATCCTAAGGTGGAATTCGGCGGCAGGAGTCAGGTGAAACAGCTCTTCGGAATACTCCCTGTGATAAATGCGATAGAGGGCACACAATAAAGCGATGTCTCTACGCAACGACAAGGCAAGTTATCAAGCATATATGCAAGCAACACCAGAGGAATCACAGGAGCGTTGCCGGGTTTTAAGGAAAGTGTACGCGCTTTTCTTGAAGGTGCCCATGTCGTATCGTCCCGGAAACACCGCACAAGAAAGCTCAATGTATGAAACATTCTTATCTGACAAATTTTTATATTTCAAAAAAAAAATATCAT
>CATIXQ010000005.1:14730041-14767441 GCA_949711755.1 Leptidea juvernica | reverse complement strand
AGATAGGTTTGTAACTACATACATAGTTAAAGATGAGATGTGCTTGAGTCGTGAGGAGGTGAGAGGCGAGAGCGGGTCGCGGCGGAAGGACGCCGATTCCAAAAATTACAATAAACGTAACTAGAATAAGATTAATTAATTAGATTATATAAAAATACACAATTATTTATACAAAAATACGCAATTATTTTTATACTTTTGAGTGCACATTATATCTATTGTTTTGGAAAAGTGTTTTTAAAGGCGATTGTTTTTTTGTTATTTTTTTTGTTATTTTATGATTTTTAGTGAATTTGAAGTACACTAACTAACAATTTGTCTAAATATGTGTAAGTATACTTAATTTTTCAATGCAGCAATGAACGTAAGTACTTTGCAATTTGATTACAGACAGTGTTCCGTTACATTGTCATGGATTCCGTAATCAGAACCTAACCAAACTATCCTTGAAGTTTATGCTTTCCAATAAAAAAAATTAATCATCGAAATCGGTTCGCGCGATATTGAGTTATTCGTAAATTTAACATCCACTATACATACGTATAGCAAAATTTAAGACTTTTATGGTTTTCTCATGAATTCCATTGTAAGATCTGGACCAAATTACAATGGAACCACTCGGGAAGCACCAGCTTTCAAATAAAAAGAATTATCAAAATCGGTTAAGCCAGTCGAAAGTTTTGAGGTAACAAACATAAAAAAATACCGACGAATTGAGAACCTCCTTCTTTTTTGAAGTCGGCTAAAAACATAAGAAATTGGAAAGTGTGGAAAAAACAATTAAGCAGCTAAAATGGCGTTACACAGGACATGTGATAAGAAGCAAACAAGATAAATGGACAAAGGACATTTTAGAGTGATATCCAAGATATGGAAAAAGAAATAGAGGGAAACAAACGATACGATGGGAAGATGATTTCAAACATATTGCTGGACCAACATGGCGAAGAACAACTTAAAACAGGAAAATGTGGAAAGATCTGGAAGCCTATGTCAGCGGACAAGCGAGCAATGATTAACTTATGTTAATGTTGATATAACATATATTAGGTGATATATAATTATAATCATTTAGTATAATAAGTTGTAGCATAAGTTAAAATGTCCCTTTTTAGCTTGCTTACAATAAAGTCTTCATTCAAGATATTTATTTTCGCGGAGCACCAACATTGAATATAATAATATTTTGGAGAGGGTTGTTTCAGGAATAGATCACAACAAAAAGTAACACGTCGCAATTTCAAGTTTCAAATGCAAACGTGAAATAAAATAAACAGCGCGTCCAGAGAGATAAGTAAACATAGACGGCGACTGGAGAAAAGTTTATACTGAAAACTTTAATGTACTTTCAGTTTTGTGTAAGTACTCGTAGCTCATAGCATGTTGATGTATCTTTGAAAGTTTTTGCGTAACACTTTATTTATCTACAGGGTGGTTTTTTGAGAAGGGCGGTGATGGCCAAGTCTGAAAATACGAGACTTCGAGGATGCCCTCGATTTATAAGAAATGAATAATTTTTAATTTCTTGAACTTTTGACGGAAACGGAGCCAATTTATTTTCAAAAAAATTACAGCCTGTATTATTGGACCACTCTGATAAGGATCAATCTTTGCAAAGAAATGTATTACTACGAGAAATACCAAATTTTCTGTTTTATTATTTTTAAACAGAAGAAACCTATTCAAACTTTTTGTTAGAAATTCTACTTTTTTTGTTGATATTTTATCGAAGTATCCTTTCATGGTATCAATTGTAGTAAGGTCATTAGAGAGATGTTTAAACTTATGCATTGGAGTCAAAGGAAACCGTTTTGAGCAACTTATTATTAAGGTAATAGTGAGATATGAAAAGCAATTTGTAAAAATTTTAAATTTTTAGTAATACATATCTTTGCAAAGTTTGATCCTTCTCAGTGACAGAGTCCATTGGTTCAATAATACCTGGTGTAATTTTTTTGAAAAATTATTCGGCTCGGTTTCCGTCAAAAGTTCAAGTAATGAAAAATTTTTGATTTCTTATAAATCGAGGGCATGAATACTTTCACCACTTTCCTCTTAGTCTCGTAGTTTCTGACTTGGCCATCACCGTCCATCTCAAAAAACCATCCTGTATATTTATAATATGCATAAAACTCTCGTGTCACAATGTCAATCCACGTAAACAAAAATATTCACAAAACGAAAGAGTATTGGACCAAACTCCGCATCAAACTATAGAAGAATCATATAAATCGGATCATAAATCTAATCGTAATCGGTGTATATACATAAAAAAAGCAATCGAATTGAGAACCTCCTCCTTTATGAAGTCGGTTAAAAATAGGTGCACAGTAGACGTCGAGTTGCGGAAACTGGCCGGTGAAAACCTGTACCTACCTCTAGATAGAGCCTCTTGCTGCTAGAGAACTGATAAAAACAGGCCAGGCATATTACTTTAGTGTGTTCAAAAGAGAGGTTAACTATAAATTTATTATTACTTTAGTGTGCAGGCATTGTTCAAACTAGAGGTTAACTCTAAATTCAACGTTTCCACAGCTGTCATAGTCAATCTACACATAAAAATGATCTAAGGGAATCAATTTTGAGGAAATAAATGCCTTTTATGCTTTTAATAGAAGGGCTAACTGCGATCATAATTTGCAAGTATGCATCAGTATCGCTGTTTAGGGAAATTGAATGTACACCTTTATAATTAGTCGGCGACGCTCTTGTGATTCCTCTGGTATTGAAGGAGAACGTGGTGACGATCGCTTAAAATTAGGTGATCGTTCCATACAATAGCATAAAAAAAAATCAACCACAAAAACATAAAATCTGTGAATGCATAATGTGAATCCAGAATTACGGCTATCGGACCGGTACCGCATGATAATTTGATGTTCTGATCAACTTTAACATACGAGCTGTCAGATATACTTCAACAAATAAAAATATTCAAATTAAATGCATCAGAAGTGTCTCGTCGGAAATTCAGCTTTTTGATTGGATTATTATAGTCAATGACGTTGTATGTATAATATAACCACATAGCATTCACAGTCTGATACCGGAACGGCAAAAGTGTGTGTGGGCCTTACATATACATGTAGATAGAGTTTTTTTTATGACAATAAGAGCGAGACGACGAGTAATTTATACGCCCTGCCCATTACAATACAGTGCCGCTCAGGAAACCAAAAAAATCTAAGCAGCACTACAATTGCGCTCGTCACCTTGAGACTAAGATGTTAAGTCACATTTGCCCAGTAATTTCACTAGCTACGGCGCCCTTCAGACCGAAACACAATAATGTTTACACATTACTGCTTCACGGTACTAATAGGCGCCGTAATCTAGCCGGCATCCTGTGCAAAGGAACCTCCCAATTAGTTTAGTGTCCGTGACGAGCTACGTCTTACACTCCCTATTTGTATGACACTTTGTCTATCTATAAATGATTAAGAAGTGGGCATATAAGTACCATAAGCACTATATGTATAAAATGTTTTTTTTTATGGAATAGCAGGACAAACGAGCGTACGGTTCACCTGGTGTTAAGTGATCACCGCCGCCCACATTCTCCTGCAATACCAGAGGAATCACAAGAGCGTTGCCGGCCTTTAAGGAAGGTGTACGCGCTTTTTTTGAAGGTACCCATGTCGTATCGTCCCGGAAACACCGCACAAGGAAGCTCATTCCACAGCGTTGTAGTACGAGGAAGAAAGCTCCTTGAAAACCGCACTGTATAGGACCGCCACACATCCAGATGGTGGGGATGAAATCCTAACTTGTGGCGTGTCGTGCGAAGGTGGAATTCGGCGGCAGGAATCAGGTTATTAATTAATGTTATTGATTATAGTTCTCAAAATACTAGGTAGGTAATATTTGTATACGATAAACATTATCTAATGCTTTTCTATTGAATAATGTTTTTAAAAAACGCATGTTTCTGCACCCCTCTACTATCTACTTCAAATGAAATTATGCGCTACAAAATTGCTACATTAATGTGATAATTATTGCTAGTGATCCAATCTACTCAGCTTAGAGTAGCGGGTTTGAATCCCAGTGGGTCCAGTCATTTGTGACGAATATGAATGTTTATTTCTATATTATGTATTTAGGTATATTTTATTAGATATACCACTATCTTGCACTCCTAGTAATATAATTTTGGACTTAATGATATGAGTGAAAACGCGAATTACTTTTGTATTATTAATTTGTCTTAGCATGATTATCGTAATCGTTAATAAAATACGAAAAATTAGGAAAATCACGCTTTGCCAAAAACTCAGTTCTGTCATATACTATATTATGTCCAAGTGTTTCTGAAATTCCCAATATTTTGAAAGGTTTATATCTAAACTTTCTTTCTTGTGACTAATTCTAGTAGGCTCTATAAGATACATAGTAGCTTTTAGGGTAAATGTATACACTTTTATAGTAAAGTCTCAGCTACTGTTCAGGCATTATTTATGAATAAATTTAAATGTTTTATTAAAAAATGGCTCTGTCGTAAATCCTACTACTTCACAGCTGAATATCTTAGTGATCCGACAGCCTGGGACTAGATTATGATTATTTTATAGTAATAGCAATGACAGTACAATATTGTATATTTGATTAAAAAGAGCGCAAAAAAAGAATGCTGGGAGAGTTTCTTGCGCCGCTTCTTCTCTCTCAGAGTGCCATTTGTAACCGAAGCGGTAGCAGTATCTAGTATATTAGAAATTATATCAAAAAGAATTCTAAAGGAATAAATTTCGAGGATATAAATGCCTTTAAAAAATTAAATTAAGAAATAAGTATCATCCTTATTAAAAACAAATAATCTACCCCATAAAGTAGTATCCTACAAAAAAATTTAACCTTGGGAATTGTTAAGCTTGAAATATAACAATAAAGTAATATTTAATGATAACCACTATTTGTCCCTGTTTCTTCAGTCATCAAAGAAATTGTTATAATTTATTTATGTACTAATAATCCAACAGCTTGATGTTACATTTCATAGACTAAATAACTTTACAAATATGTCAATTTAAGACTGTTTCCATTTACTACATGGACGAGTGAAAAATGAAAACTCCGCGCCGTGATATTAGCAAGTGAAGCACTTTTATGCTAGTGTGCGTGCGGGGGATACTAGTAGGTAACATAATGTTTTCTCCCTTATTTAACTACTTTAAACTCCGATTTTTTAAATTCTGATAGATTGTTTTACACTTTCGCACAACACACGACGGCATTTTTATAATATTTTATTGCGACGCAAAATGATCTGTCACAAACGATGGCAAATCTCGTAATGGCGGCCGATCGGCTTGTATTTGTGTAAGTGTGTGCGTGGGGCTTGTTTTGGTGCTTCACTGTTTTGTAAGGTGACACAGAGTCCTTCCTTTTTTACTCGTCCGTGTTCTAGTAAGGTCAAGTAAAGACAAAAAAATAATTTAGTACTTATGATAATGACTTACAATAACTGTCAAAACTATATATTGTACTCTCCATCACCGCTTTAAGGAGAAGAAGTGGCGAGAAGCTTGTTGCCACTCTTTTAAATTAGCAAATATTTACCCGTTACTTCGTCTGCATGGAATAGTTACTTTAGGCAATATTTTTTTAGGATACTTTTCAAATAATACACATAGTAGCACTCTTCTATGATTCAGCTCATATCCCTTGTCATTGTGGACGGTCTCTTTCATAGTATTTATTTTATATATTTGACCAGATAAGAATAAAAAGATACAAGTGATTTGATTCGGAGAAAAATATTTTAAAATTTTACATAAATTAACATACTCTGGGTGATAGGATTGACCTGTATATATGTATAAACATTTTATATTAATTTCGATATTCGATAAGTGATCTCCTTTTCTTCTGGGATTAAATTTTATATAATAAAAATTGATTATCATTGAAAAGGTAAGAAAAGGCTTTACTTAATACTAAAGTTTCAGTAAAAGTAAGCATTAAAAAGTCTTTTTAAACGAGTTGAAAACAGATTTACTAGTGTCTATGTTCCTTTTATTTTTCCGCCATATAGAAGCTGATTTTATTGAGTATTTTTTGTCAAGAAGAATGATTCTCAAAGATGGCATACAATAATTCACTAAACCACTTTATTGGTGTTGATAAATGATAGAAGATCTTAAATATATGTCGAATGTTATGAGATTTGATTCAGCCTCGTCATTACAATTGAAATAGTTATTTTATTGTAATATGTTTATATATACTTACAACTTGTAGCCTTTATGTAATCACTCATCAACCAATCCAGAATAAAAACAGTAAGTAATAACTTTCCGTATTTTCCTAAGCCATTAAAACGATTCATTTTTGTTTTGCAGTCTTTAAGTCTCTTTCAATCCTATATTACAAAAGTTTCATGCACAATTATCAACGATAAAAACAAAACATCTGCTATTAAAACAAAGTTGCAAATGAGCAACCTTTGAAAATATTTAAAACACAACACATTATAGGAGCCCCGTGGATCACGGTGGACGCACGCGACAATGTGATTAGTAGCGACACTACTAACATTTCGTTCGCTTTTTGTTATCGTGAAAAGTTTCAGAAATTGAATTCAGCACAAGAAAAGCGACCGTTCCAATTGAAGGCTCTACGCACACTAAATAAAGGACAAGGGTGCAAGTGAAATTGTGAAACTGCACCGGCGCTCGTAAACCACCTCCCCTTTGTGTAAAGCCTTCTCTTTCACGTAGGCCGCTATGCATTGCTTACAATAATATTTTTGTTGGGTACTTGCTGTGATATTCACTACATAAAATTGTATCATCCACAATGTACGTGGGGTTTTCAGAATGAGATTTTATCGCTTAAAATACTTGAAAAATTATTGCTTCTTACTTGAAACAATAATTATTATTTTAAGCACTTATGTAAACTAAAGAGATATAGTATAGAGTCTTTTTTCTAGAGTATTCCAGTGAATTTGAGATTGGTTTCGATTCTCAAAACAGTCGACAAATAATTCTCCTACGTATGTTAGTGATCTCCTCCTAACGTCTGGACCGAATTTTCAAATTTAACACGTGTTTATAGGACAACGTCTGTCAGGTCCACTAGTAATATTATATAAATCCAGTGTTCTATATATATATATATATTATATTTATTTGATATATTGATATGATATTTCTTTTAATGGGGATATCTTCATGGAGTGCAGTTTACTCCAACATAGAGTTAGGATAGTTTTATTTCGATTACAGTATGGGTCCCAACCAATAATAATTATTTTTGTTCCAATGTTTGTTTTGTATGGACATTATTTCTTTGACAGAATTTATTTACGCACAGTTTGACAGTTCTACTGTGAAACAATTTCAATTAAAGAACAGGGAGCATATTTTACGAAATAGTTCTTGATGTTATGAAATATTACAAATTCATAAAAAACAGTATTTTATTTATTATGTACAGAACGTCTGTCGGGTCAGCTGTATTTATACCATATAACTTAATACAATGGATGTAAAAATGCAAATGATCTGGGCTTGACGTCACTATTACTATCACTAAATAGGCCTATCCCCATCTCAACACACGACCCACATATTGACCTTTTCTACGGTCTCATGTCAGAATAAGATTAATCTTAGGGTAGGCACAATAAATATCAAATGAATTACGGTTGAAATAATAAGAAATCCCCTCGGTAATATGTAAGAAGTATGTGTTACGAAGATTGTCGTTGGAGGGCTTCAGAGAGTGAACTGTGGTTGTAATTGATACGCAGACGGGCAGTCACACGTGGGGTAACAAATACTATCACTGCTTCACTACCTTACGAATTATTACGTTTTGGATGTCCTCAACTTTTATGACTTCAACGGACGAAAATAAAGGTCATCGATTAGCATAACCTAGGCCCATTATATAAATAATTCTCGTATTGCTGTTAGGATAGCTTAGATTTAACATAACTACTCTCAAAAGTGCTGGTTTAAGATCTCCAGCTGAGAGGTCTGGCTTTAAGATATCTTCTTTTTTGATTGCAATAAATCCTTCTTCACTCCTCACTTCGCGACATTCCTTTGTGCGGTCGTTGCCCAAAATGATGAATTAAACATTCTACCATCCAGAATAACATTCTTATATACTGAAAACCAATAAATCATAGATAATTTATACGCCTAGATAGATAAAAACAGGCTAGGTTTATTAATTTAGTATGCGTTACAAGCTACGTCTTACACTCGCAATTATTATGTCAATTTGTTGGCGTGCATTGCTCAAAATAATTGTTAAGTGTCTACTCTTTTTGACAATTTCACAGATGTCACAGTCTATCTAGATGTATAAACGATCTAAGTATTACACATAAGTGTGAAAACTAATCAAGTGTCGGAACAACTGACACTGATCACTATTGGAGCAAGAGCTTTGCCAAAAAAAAACAATTATAATTTTTAACCTTTTGTTTTTGCGGATTATAATCCTATATTTCAGAACGTGGCCTAATACGTTATCTATGATCAAATGTGTTGCTCTCTCTTTTACACACAGCCATATGAAAGCACTGCTCATGGGGCTGGACACATAGCCCAGAAACTAACAACTAAAAAATACGCTTTTATAAATAAACCAAACTAAAAATTCTATAAAAAGCGTGTTTTTTAGTTTTTTTAAATACTATTTATTTTAACCCATTATAAAGTTCGATTAACAATCCTATCAATAATTTAAAAGTCAAACCATAATATTCACAGTGCGATGGGAAAACGCATGTGAATTCTAAAAACAAGCTTATTATTAATAGGATTCCTAGTAAGTAACGTCCGGCTTGCAGGGGCCGTGGAATTGTATTCCGCGAAACACACCCTGCAACCCATAATACAGCCTTAAGTACCATCAGTAATAATTGAAGTATACCTTGTTCCAGTAACTTTTGCTGCCTGATTTCATTTAATGAGTCCTGACCTGAATAACTGTTATTTTAGCCTTCTATTTACTACCTAATGTTTGAACTCTGGTACAGTAATTTCTTCAGTACTAGTGAAAATATAAATAGTAACACGCTTTTTATGGAAAACTGAACTAAAAAATAGAAAATATTTCCTACTTTTTAGTTTGGTTTCTTTGGTATTCGAAAATTTCCTAGTATTAGATAAATCGGTTCAAGATAATGGTTGAACCTAAAAATTAACATCAATTCCTGCCTTATTGACGATAGATGAAAATTATATTGTAAATTAAAAAAAATCTTATTTTTTCAAATTGAATAATGGAACAATTTTATCAAATTAATCGGTCCTCGAATCTACGAAGTTTGAACGAAATCTGGCCATTTAAAGTGGGTCAAAATCGCGCCCAATTGAGTCGTTCCTCCTCTTTCCATAAAAAAAAAGTTAGATATTTTATTAATCTGTCATATCTATACTTATAAATAAACTTGGAGTGTCTGTTTGTAATATTGAAATAAACGTTTTTCCTACATGTACATGAATATGTATGCGGTACACCAAAATAACATTTTTTTTAATTTTTGTCTGTCTGTCTGTCTGTTTGTTCCGGCTAATCTCTGAAATTAGTGGACCGATTTCTGCGGGACTTTTATTGGCAGGTAGTTGATGTAATAAGGAGTAACTTAGACTACGTTAATTTTGGAAAAAAAAAAATATTTCGGAAAAATAAAGTAATGTTGCAATGTCCGAAACGGTTTAACTCTAAAAATAATTAATATGGAAAAACAACGTTTGCCGGGTCAGCTAGTTAATGAAAATGAAAAAAAAAACTGTTTGTTTCCAGAGAACTCCTTAATTAATGAACTAATTTCAATGGGATTTACTTCATGGGGTTCAGTATAGTCCAACTTGAGAGATAGGACTTTTTATTTCGATTTGGGGCCTATAATTAAATTTATTACCAACATTTGTTTTGTATGGACATATTTTCTATGAGAGAATTTATTGACGCAAGGTTTGACAGTTCCGCTGTGAAACAATTTCATTATAACAACAGGGAGCATATTTTACGAAATAATTCTTGATGCTATGAAATATTATTGGCAAATTTATAAAGACAGTATTTTATTTATTATGTACAGAACAACGTTTGTCGGGTCAGCCAGTAATTTATAATTTCTTTATGCATTACTCACCATGGACGAGTAAAAAATGAAGGACTCCGCGACGTGATATTAGCAAGTGAAGCACCGTTATACTGTGGTTATGCTAGTGTGTGTGCGGTTACGGGGGATACTAGTTATACAATTTTTTCTTCCCTAAATAATCATATATGGCCACAAATACTTATGTAGTATCATTTATATACTTTTTCACAACGCACAACGGCATTTTTAAAATATTTTATTGAGAGTGAAACTGATCTGTCACAGACGATGACAATTCTCATAATGGCCGCCCATCGGCCTGTAGTAGTGTGTGTGTGTGTGGCTATGTATTTAAACGTTAATCGGCTTGTTTTGGTGCTACACTGTTATGTAAGGTGGCACGGAGACCTTATTTTTTTACTAGTACGTGTTATTCACATTAATACGTTATATTAAGATCCAATTGCATTACATATAAAGCCTCATAACAGGCTTTGCGTATGTCTTGACGAATTCATTCTTAATAAACACGAAACCACCAAAGTGCGCCTTGTATTTAAATATTATTTCTAAGCAATATTAAGATACAAGTCGTATTGAAAGTCGAATAAAATGCATAAAATGCATTTATTTTCTCAAAATTGATTCCTTTAGAAATTCTTTTTGATGTCATTTCTAATATACTAGATACCACCGCTTCGGAAACAAATAGCGCACTAAATAGAAGAAGCGGTGCAAGCTGTGAAATAAGCATCCTTATGCGGTTTTTCCGAGAAGATACGAAACGAGCGTACAGGTCACCTGGTGTGAATTGATCACTGCCGCCCACATTCTCTTGCAACACCAGAGGAATCACAAGAGCGTATTCGGCCTTTAAGCAAGATGTACGTGCTTTTTTTGAAGATACCCATGTCGTATCGTCCCGGAAACACCACAGAAGGAAGCTCATTCCACAGCTTTGTAGTACGTCGAAAAAAGCTCCTTGAAAACCGCACTGTGGAGGACCGCCACACATCCAGATGGTGGGGATGATATCCTAACTTGTGGCGTGTCGTGCGAAGGTGGAATTCCGCGGCAGGAATCAAGGTTAAACAGCTCTTCGGAAAACTCCCCGTGATAAATGCGGTAGAAGCGACGTCTCTACGCAACGCCAAGTGATCCAGCCGTTCACACAGCACTGGGTCCCCGACAATTCGAGCTGCTCTGCGTTGCACGCGGTCAAATGGATCGAGCTGATACTGGGGTGCGCCAGACCAGAGATGACAGCAATACTCCATGTGTGGCCGGACCTGCGCTTTGTAGAGCGCTCGAATGTGGGTCGGCTTGAAGTATTCCCGTGCTCTATTAATGAGGCCCAGCTTCTTCGAAGCCAATTTAGCTTTGCCCTCCAAATGGTCACGGAATTGGCAATCGCTCGAGATTTCGAGACCCAGTATTTCGATACTAGGCGAGGCTTTAAGGGAAGTGTTGTCCAAGAGCGGTGATACGACAAATCGGGTTTTTTTTGTGGTAAACGCGCAAACTTGAGTCGCAAACTTGAATTGGTGGCTGGCTTTATTATAAAAGTGTTATTTACCTTTCAAGCTAATATATATCTTATGGTGGAACAGTGGTGAGCTGTAAGGTTTACTGATAAAGTCGACAGTAAATTCCACTTTACATTCACGCTAGATTCCGCAGGTTCTCGCCTTGTCAAATTTTAGTCGGTTTTTTAAAGTAAGACAAAGGTGCTGAGAATGCTTAACCATACGAGAACTTCTATTGACTCAACACTCGCATGTTTCTCAGGCTGAGGATCTATAGAGCTTACTTGGACTTTGCTCAGACTTAGCTCAAGCAAGCTGAATGTAACCAAAGCATAATGTTTTATTTCGTTTTTATAGTCATTTGACAGCTGAAATTATATTCAAATTCAAATTCAAAATTTCTTATTGAACGTCAAAAACTACCACCCATTCAAAATACACTGTCTCAGACCTGAGAACAACGGGTGCACGAAACTCTGCGGGCTTTTTTGTATTAAAATAGCAATAGTTATATCTTGCGAGCTAGCACCACCTGTAATAAACTAAGCAGTGAAATAATTAATTTGGATATTTTTAATACATCTGTCAAAGCAATGAAACAATGTATCATGAAAACGTTTTTTGAATCCTAATCTGTGAATATCAAGTGTGCTTATTATTAGATTATAATTTTACATGTTTACTCTTTATAATTTTGCTTCTTACTACTTCTATTGTCTATTAGTGAATATCTGTAATTAGCTCTAAGTTTCTATTGTATTTTTATTTTGTGTAAATAGCTGTTGATATTCCTTGAAATAAATAAAAAATAAAAAATAAAAAAAATGGGCTAGTATTAAAATGGATATATTATGTTATCCTTAAGAGATAGACATATGCCATCGCGGACTTTTCTGTACACTGTATATGTCGCAGAGAACTGATAATAACAGAGATTTGGTCAACTCCCTAAGTGATTTGATCAAATCACAGAGTACGTTTTAAGAACAACGCGATTTTATCATTTCTCTAAACAAATGTTGTGATTTGATGAAGTGGCAGGGTTGGTTCCGTGAAATGACAATGAGTGAAGCGACTAGAAGAACTTAGGATGTAAAAGCGAGCGACGCGAGCATTAGACTTGAGTCATGCCCCGACCCGGACAGGTTAGGTGGCATTCTTGTTTTTTTTTAAGAATATAGGCCCTAATAGCTATAATAACTAAACTAACTAATAAATAACTAATAGGGCTTCTACTTGGCCTTTAGAGAAACTTTTATCTGTTATGAGGTTAGGTTACATTAATTTGATTTTCAAGAGACTGGTGCGTTACCTTTTAATGAAGTCACCCAGGGGACAGAGAACATCTCCCTCCCTCCCCTTCCCCTCTCACCCCCCTCCACCTGCCACACGATACTAAATTATTACCAAATGATGTCTAAGTCATACCGAATAAACCTTATAAATATCAAAGAAAATACTTTTCGTCATTTCACGGAACCAACTCTGGCATATGGTCAAATCACTAGATTTGTTCCGAGAAATGATAAAACCGTGTTTTTATTTTAACATTCTTCGAGATTTGATCAAATCACTGTTTTTATCATATCCCTGTGATATATACACAAATGTAGACAAAAACTTAACTAATTATATACTAAAACCTTTCTCAAGAACCACGCTTACTTTGGTGAAAACAACATGAAAAATGCACAAACGAACAGACAGACGTGGCGGAGGACTTTGTTTTATAATATGTAGTAATTAATTAATATATTATGTACATATTGTTACTAAAAATAAACTGCATAACGAAATTCCTGAATTGTATATAATAATGTAAGAAGTAAACAAGATTATTAGTTAAAAAAATACGGGTGTATATTATTACAGCCTCAAAAACCACGAAAGAATCTAAAACTAAATCATATTGTTCTGTTTTACTACGGAACAGTATTTATAACGGCAATGAAAATCAGGGGCGAAGCTCGGCGAAGTTTTTTTAGGCAGACATTAGGTGACAGGACGTACCGGCCTATTACCGCTAACTAGAAAACAAACATTAACTATCCTACTATTGTAAACATTATTTCAATCATTATTAAATTGCCTATGCATGTTTTATTACTAGTAGTTTCTAACGTTAACGTGGATTTAATAAATTAAAAACAGCTTTAGCAATATTTATAAAAAACTATGTTTTTTGTTTAGATTTATATGTAAACAGAAACTGCGCATATAATTAAGATTACAATTTTTTATCATTAGTCAATTGTAATTCTTTACAAATATTTTAATATATCAAAACAAGTTCCAAGTTTCTTTAATCGTACACAATATAGTTATTTTACAAGAAAGATGTCATAAGTCAAAAAACAGAAATGCCTTTTGTTTCATACGAGCAACTGAGAAAATTTGTGCCACTCTTGCTGGGGCGCACCCTTTAATAGAACATTTTTTTTTCATGATTATACTCTAATTATTTTACTTTTTATTACTATTTTAACTATATATTTAATAATAAATTTGTTTTTTAATAAATTATTCTTTGATTCTTGATAAAAGGTCAAATAATTGAATAAATTGGAACTATTCTACCAGCTAACTTTCGATACCTACCTTCTTGATTTCGGCAATACTCCTAGATTTATCGTAATTAATTAAACTTAATGCATTACCAAAGCATGTTTCATACATAAACTATCATTAAATCATTACTTTATTTATAATTCCTTTCTAGCCACACTTACATTAGAAAGTTATAAATACAATGAATCACCGAGAAGTGAAGTTATCATTATGAGTGATCTCTTCTAGGCAACTCAACATACATTGTTCGAAACATTAAAAAATTCATTAATTTAATCAATAAAATAATATATAAATATTACATCAATCTAATAATATGAATATACGCAAACACAGCCCACTTTATTTCTTTTTACATACGTTGGTTTCATAAGGCATAGATCCTGTAATCGGCCCAACGCTATGAATTCAGTAAGATGTCAATTAACACGTTCAAACGGTAATCTAAACGTCTGTTGTATTCCTCCAACAAGTTGCTTTAGCAAAGGAAAGAGCTAAATACTTGCCGCCAAAAGGCTTGTAATGGCTTGTGTACGCGTTAATGTACTTTCCAACCAGTATGACTTTATTGCGCGGCTAATTGCAAACTCATTTATTAACACTTAATAAAAATATTGAATGAATTCTAACGTAGTGGCAGTAGAAATTACGGCAGTACTGCTACAGTATTTATTTTTGTTCTAACTTCCTTATTTACGTACACCCTTTTTTTATTCCAAATAATAGAAATTATGCCATTATAAAATAGTGCTCCTATTAATTAACTCAATCTTTTATGAATGATGGATCGAAAATAATAACGTAAATATAGTTATCACAATATGTAGAACATCTTTATATCATCCAGTGTTGGGAATAGCGCTGTGCATTCACTCTGTCAAACGTTCGTTATTCCGTGACGTCACTGATTTATACAGCCTCCGAATAAGCTATTTCAGCAAACGTCTAACTGTATAATGGTTTGATTGGATGGTTGGACTGAAGCAACTGTATTTGTTGTGATTAAAGTTAGGTCCTTACATATGAAATTGGCGGTCTATCGTACTGGCCAATTTGATCTCAATTATTTCCTCTTTGGTTAAGAATTCCAAATTCTAATTTATACAGCTATTTACTCATCTATTTGCGTTTCGAAAACCGTAATTCATGTGAATTACCCTTTTATTTCATTTTTAACTCATTAACTTTAATTACACATTTCCGATGGCTTTAGGCTACATTATTGCCGAATTCTTACATCATTTTTTTTCTCTTGACAGAACAGCGTCTGTGGGGTCAGCTAGTTAAATTATATAACTATGGTATTTTTTATTCCGTCATAGCGAAAGAGAGTTAGTTTGAGTAAAAAGCGTATGAAACAAAAATGCATAGGTACCAGGCGAACATGAATGAAGTACAGATAATATTATATAGTATACTAATGCCACAATTCTTTTATTCTCAGAGCAATTATCAAGCCTATTGCTCCGAGGTTTTAATAAAGTGTCAATGTGTCTTAACAATATGTTGCTATTGTAACCAAGAAGTTATAAGTAGCACTACAAAGGATTTTTGTCAGAATAGTTTAACTTCTTATGCTTCTGCGGTCTTATTACCACAATATGACGAAATAAAAAAGTAGGAAATTATAAGTAGTAGTTTTTATTTATTTTGCAAAATAAATCACATTTGATTTATATTCGTTTCCAAATTAAACAAATATATTTAACGGTATTAATGCAAATTGAAATGTTGTCATGTGATTCATTTATTATTCTACAATTATCAATTTGGTCGCAGCAATAGCGTTAGAATCAGGGGCAAGCTATAAGAAAAATTTAAGCATTATTTTATAATATTAATAGCGAGAAAAACTTTGTTTAGAAATGAATTTTTGACGTTTGCTAATTTACTTCAAGGCCGAGGTACATATTACCTGAACACGAAGATATTTAAGTGCTGGTATAAAGAGGTCTATTTGCAGTTATTTAGCCACAATAATATAATGTTGAATTGCGATAACCTTTTACCAGTGGCATTTTATTTTATGTTTCACAGCTCCTTGTTACAAGCGGCAACTACGCGTGTAGTTATTGCCGCTCTGCGTCAAACTACGGCTGAATTAGGGTTTCAATCCCCGAACAGCACTGCATGATAATTTATAGACATATCTATCTTCCGCTCGACAGCAGAATTAATGAAGATGAGGTTAATGTGAGCCAAGATAAAGATATGATTAGAGACAGCTCTACAATTAATACGAAGACCACTAATTATGCTAGACTATGATTATCAATTAGTTTTGACGATTAAACGCTTTAATGTTTTCACCTCTCCAGCACGAAAAGGGCGCTATTACTACGTGAAAACTCGTGAGCCAAAGTGATTTAAATTTCGAACTCCACGTGACCATAAATCCGGGAATTACACCACGATAAAAAAATAAACAGTACGATCCGCTGCGTTCCGAAACTTATTTTAGCCTAGCGTATTATATCATTGTCTCAAAAATTTATGTTACTTATCGAAATTTAGATTAATAAATTTTACTATTGCCTTTTTAAAGACTTAATATTTAAAATAAAATACTAGTAAATATAATTATCGCTTACTTAAACATATCATGTTTGGTTTGCAAAAATGCAAAAATGCAGTTTCCGAACGCAACATCTAAATAACAATATTTATAATAAACATTGTTAAGTATTATCTTAATTGTTTCTCTTACTATACCTATAACACTTTTCTCGCTAGTCGAGGTGAAAAGTTGTATGTTTCACACGAGAGCAATTTTCTTTTGTCGTGCCTTTATATCACTCACTACCTCAGTAGTCTATATTAGAATCACTCGTTACGCTCGTGATTCAATTCAAGACTACTTCGCCAATTCGTGATTAAAAGTCAGTACTCGCAGTAAGAGCTAACTTTGCTCACTTGTTGCACAAATAACTATTGTTACAAATTTTGTTTAAAATATTAGCTGTTTAACCTTGAGTAATTAGATAACTTTGAGTATGTGTGATGTAAATCAAACATTTAAAATGGTATAATTATGAATGATTTTTAAAAGACTACTATCCAGCAGACGTTGTATTTCCAATTAAAGTAAAAAAAATTCATTAATAAAAATTTTTTACGTATAAAAAATAGATGACGACCGATTCTCAGACCTTAGTAGGTACATAGTACATAAAATTTATCGTGGTGCAATTATTGTATTCAATTGCCGTCTTGCAACCTTATTGCGGATCTGTGGATGGAACAGAATAATATAAGAATCGTTTTTAAAAAACATGTCAAAAAATAAAAAAGTATTTATACCCTTATCATTTAGAGGTATGAATAATAGGTGTTGGCCGATTCTCAGACCTGACTGATATGCACACATAATTTCATATAAATTGGTTTAGCCGTTTCGGAGGAGTTTGGTAACAAACACCGCGACACGAGTATTTTATATAATATACTATTAATTGTTTAATTTTTAAAACAATTCTTTGCCACAGCATAATATAAATGGCTTTATAAATGAATATTTCTTTAGATCTGAATAGTTTTTTATGAGAGAGGAGAACATAAGCTATGTATCCTGCATGTTTGAAAACTTTCGTGAGGTACTATTAAATTATTTATTAATACGGATTTACTCACGTATTTGCCAGTATCGGTAACGAATAGTTTTGGACCATTCGGGAGCCCTTCATCGGGGTGAATGTTGTGGGTTCGCGATAACGTCCCACCTCTTACTGTGGACTTGTGCTCGTAGTGCGCGGCTGGACAGGGCAGGGGTCGCGGGGTGCGCCGGTGATGTCGAGCACGGTATCACTGACACTGTGTCATTATTGATGTCCACGGGTGCACACAATGTACTCACAATGTCCACTACGTGATTATCGGCACTATGGGTCGTAAAATGAGTAAAGCTGTATTAATAAATAAATAATTTAGTATGTGTGTATGTCACTTAATGGTATGTGATCATCGTAGTCCATAATACTCTCTTGAATTATAAACCACCAAGTAAACGAATGAATTCTAAAATGAAAAAAACATATTTTGCATGTCAATTGACGAAACATATTGGATAATTAATAAGACTATGTTAACATCTCAAGTACAATATTTATCGAAATCGAAGCAGCGTAGTAATAGTGGACAGTTATACTTACATATTGTGTCACCAAAGATTTTAACTTTATGAAAGAAAGCAAGCAAATAAATAACAATTTCAAAGACGAGGAAAACTTATACAAAGTATATCCTGTGGGAATATACACCACCCGTCTATTATTTGCAAAATAGAGGCTAAATAAATCTATTTCCCTTTTTCATTCCCAGGATTTTATGTTGTTCATGGTCTCAATCCCTTGTCAAAGGGAAACTTTCCTCTGTCTTAACAATTCAATTACTGAACTGGGATTTTATCTGTAAGTAACTTATACAACAAAATCTTTTTTCTTTTCATCTTTCAACTCAGCAATATTTTATCAGTGTTATAATGGCGCTTGTTAATGTTATTTCCTGCTCAAAATCGATTCTTTCTAAATTATATTTGGAACAGTTATAACTGAGGGAGGTGATGTTAAAATATGACTCTTGTACACCCGGGTATGAGTAAAAAAGTTTTTAAGAGCAAATAATTAAATAAAAATTGGTGGTACAGAGGAAAATATAAAAATTACATCAATGATAATATAATGTTTGCCTTGCCGTACGCATTATTCAAAAGCTTGAAATAAGAAGTAGATCTGAGATAACTATGTTGACAACAGTATCATACTATGCTTATCAAAACAGATGCTTTAAAAAAAAGCAATTATGTGGTTCTATTAAACCAGGAAGCAAGTGAATCCTTTTTTCACGAAAATAAGAATATCAACAGTGAAATAAAAATACAAATTTATATATAGGTATTATGATTTTCATATTCATAAAAACAATGAAATAAAAATACCTTTGCGAGGTTTGAGGGTTCTTCAATACCTTTCAGGGTTCGAAGCTGGGGCTCTCTCGGGAACCATAGCCTATATCAAGCGCCTTAGACCACGTGGCCAAACTGAGTTGAAAGGAGAGGTTGAAATTAATGATACAACTTCACCCTTATTAAAATAGGCCGATTGTAATGCGACATGCGATTGATGGGCGAAAAAAATGAGGCGATGTAACAAAAGTTTCGCCTTAAAATATTCTGGATGCAGGATATTTGTTTTGAAAAACATCTTAACATTATACAATTAAACCGAATATATTTGTTTTCAAAATAATTGCTTGATTAATGTTAACACGGGACTTGTACTTATCAGAAAAGGTTATTTAGAAATTATATTTGTCGGGTTGTTCCAGCATATCTCTGACACGTTTATACTAATTTTGACAGGGCTTTGGATTACTGAGACTTCATACTCCATTTTTACCAGTGGGAGGTTCCCTTGCACATTAAGCCGGCTAGATGGTGGGTACCACAACGGCGCCTATTTCTGTCGTGAAACAGTAATGTGTAAACATTACTGTGTTTCGCTCTGAAGGGCGCCGTAGCTAGTGAAATTACTGGGCAAATGAGACTTGACATCTTATGTCTCAAGGTGACGAGCACAATTGTAGTGCCGCTCAGAATATTTGAGTTTTTCAAGAATCCTGAGCGGCACTGCATTGTAATGGGTAGGGCGTATAACTATCTGCTGAACTTCATGCTCGTCGCGTCTCTTATTTTCATAAAAATAATATTATAGAACAGTTGTTTTAATAGGAGCTATCTACTAGTTATTAACTATCTAGTTGTCACTAGGAGATCATAACATGAGTATTTAAGGGGGAATTACTCACCCGTACCACCTTCCTCGTCAACATAAAACGTTTATATTAAATCCCATACTGTAGCACATGGTATTTTCTTTGATTAACGCGGTTGTTACAAATTTAAATAAAACACTATGTTCTTGAATCGTCGGGTTAACTAAAATAATAATAAAAATGTAACTTTTACGCAAAATCTTATGTAATAACAGTAACAATTACACGCATTTTAATCCTTTATAAAGTGTTTTATTTAAATAAAAACCCATAACTTTGTGAGCGATTGGATATATTATGTAGTAAGATTTTGACGTTAGCAGTTATGTATAACATAAAGACTGTTAATATTGCCGTGTGATCACTTTTTATCCAACTTCAAAAAGGAGGAGGTTATCAATTCGATCGATATTTTTTTATGTATTTAATTCTACTTTTGTTTGATGCGAAATAGATGCCATTTGGTCCCATAAAATATTACATAGTTTGGCCCAGTAGTTTTCATTTTATGAACATTTATATGAAAATTTTCGTCTACCTGGATGACATAATTGTTTTCTGCGTACGGCTTTTTCTTTGATTTTCATTCAAGTTGATTATATATTATTATTAACTGGCATTAAAACGTAAAATATAAAAAAAAAACTACGTCAAAAAAAACCGACTTCAAAAACTGAAAAGTATCAAGTATTTTTTAAACGTAGTTTTTAAAACTGCTTTGATTCGATGTCCCGAAATTTTGACATTATAAATATAATATTCATAATAAAATTATTACTACGAATATCACTAAATATGAATTCCCAATATAAAATATTATGTTCCATCGTTAAATTGAAACCTCTTTATTAATTACTAATTATATATCCAATCTAGATAGTAGTAGTATTGAAGATATGCAAACCATTATGCAATTACCTAGAATTTAATATTATTATCATTTTCAAAGAAATATAAAAATAGCATGAACTCTATGTTAATTTTCTTAGTAGTTTCTATGAAATAGTTAATACCCGGATAAACACTTCGTCGAAATATAAACAAAAACAAGTTTACAAATACCGTACAATATACAGTAGGTCGTTGAGAGCAAGACAAGCGACCAATTTGTCGGTAACTGCTACTGGATGATATCATAACTGAGACGCAACAGAGATTGAGCTTCCATCGTTTCTTTCCTCGTAAAGTGCGGGTCTTATTGCGTTTTCAAGAGCCTAAATGAAAATTTATGAAAACACTTCACTTCAATTTTAAGGTAAAATATTTTCTACCTTCTTTTTATAACTCACCATAACTTTATGTACGTTTACTTAAGGACGTTATTAGTTAATTGCAAACAGTTTTTTTTATGAAATTTTAACATTGTAAGATGTTTTTTTTTTAATTGATTTTAATGAATATTAAAAAATATCGATTTGAAATCTATACTTAGCACTCGCCGCTTAATATTTTCAATACCAGTTGACCTATTAGTGTCACGGTAAACACCTTAATATATATAAATTACGTGACACGTTGTTTGTCCGCGATGGACTCCTAAACTAATGAACGGATTTTAATGGGGACTACTTCATGGAGTGCAGTTTGGTCCAACTTGAGAGATAGGATAGTTTTAATTTCGATTTGGGACCCATAATTATTTTTATTTTCAATATTTCTTTTGTATCGGCATATTTTTGATGAGAGAATTTAGTGACGCACGGTTTGACAGTTCCGCTGTGAAAAAATTTCCTCATAACAGCAGGGAGCATTTTTTACGAAATGTGTTGTTTTGTAAGATGTGTTGAAATATTATTGGCATATTGCTATAAAACAGTATTTTCTTTTATTATCTACAGAACAACGTTTGTCGGGTCAGTTAGTAATATATATAAATCCAGCCTTCCTGATGTTTGTTTCCAGTGAACTCCCTAAACTAATGAACGGATTTTAATGGGAATTGCTTCATGGAGTGCAGTTTAATCCAACTTGAGAGATAGGATGATAGTTTTTATTTCGATTCGGGGCCAGAATTATTTTTATTTCCAATACTTGTTTTGTATGGACATAATATTTTCTTTAAGAGAATTTAGGTACTGACGCACGGTTTGACAGTTCTGCTGTGAAACAATTTCATTATAAGACAGGTAGTAAATTTTGTGAATTAATTCTTGATGTAATGAAATATTATTGACAAATTCATAAAAAAACAGTATTTTATTTTTCATACACAACGTCGGTCGTGTCAGCTAGTAATCACGATATCTCTGGAACCATTAAAGCTGAAGACTTGAGATTTGGTAGAAATATTCCTTTCGCCGAGTAGAGGTCAGCTAAGAACCGGATTTTACGAAATTCCAACCGCAAGAGTTTATTTTTATTATGAACAGAACAACGTCTGTCGGGTCAGCTAGTATAATATAAACGTAATATTAATTTGATATACATCTATTTACCTGAAGGCACCTACTTCAAATAAAATTTTTCACTTTGTGGTTTTAGTTTAAATGTTTTACACGTGTTAATTACAATTATACATAGTTCATGATATGGCTATTTAAGGAGGTCTGAATACTTTCTGTTTCATCGCCGGATCAGTTCCATAGAACCTATTACATTGGATTCTTTCAAATTTTATAGGTCTACTACCTATCAAGGTAGTCTCAACTTAACCTCTGGTTAAATACTTATCACTAGGAAGTTTTGTTAGCCTTTTGTGGTCGTCGTTGTCAGTTCTAGTTCACCACATAATAGTTAATGTGTATAAATGCTTAATTCGCTGTTGAAACCATTGTAAGTGCTATAACATAAAGATAAATAATATAATAAGAAAAAAAAATTCAAATTTGGTATAAATATTAACAAGAGGTCGGGATGCAGGCATAGTTTTGTTGCTGCTTTTTAAAGTTTCACTTGTATTGGCACAGAATGTTATTTATTATAATAATTTGATAATAAAATTGTTTTATAATTGCTCGAATTTTAAATAAATATATTTTAGAGTACCAAATGCGTCAAAAATTATAAGAAAACTGATAAAAACTGAATAAAAAATAACATATTCATTAAAATCACTTTAAAATTGGTACCTTGAATATATATTACCACAATAATATAAGCAAACTGTTTGAGATACTTTTTCTCTTCTCATTATTTTTTATTATGGAAAAGAGGACAAACGAGCGTACGGGGCATCTGATACGAAGTGATCACCGCCGCCCACATTCTCCTGCAATACCAGAGGAATCACAAGAGCGTCGTCGGCCCTGTAAAAACGGGTACGCGCTTTTTTTAGGGGTACCCAATAACCATGTCGTATTGTCCTGGAAACACCGCACAAGGAAGCTCATTCCACATCTTTGTTGTACGTGGAAGAAAGTTCTTTCAAAACCGCACTTTAGAGGAAGGCCAGACGAATGTGCCACAATCAAACAGTTCTTCGGAATACCCGCCGTGATAAATGCGGTAGAAGACAAACAATGAAGCGACGTCCCTCCGCAACGCCAAGTTATATAGCCGTCCACAGAGCACTGGGTCCACGACAATTCGAGCAGCTCTGCTTATATCACTTTGCTTGGATAGTTGATTCTCTTGAACTGAGAAAAATACTTTACCTAGTGCACCTTCGAAGTATTTTTGCATATAGGCTCCAGAAAATACTTTTAAGTACCTCAGTTTTGCTTTTGTTCAATTTTTTTAAGAAAATAAGGGATGAGACAAGCAGGACGTTCAGCTCATGGTAATTGATACGCCCTGCCCATTACAGATTATATTAGGTGTGAAATAATGGGTTGTTGAATAGTTATTTTTCTTTACTGTTTCAAATGTTATGTTAGTTTAGTATAAAATTGATAATTTTTTTCACATGTTTCATAATAATTTAGAATGTTCTGGTGTCAGGCCGTGATCTATCGACACAGAGTAATGAATCTGATATCGTGTTGGTGGATCAGTTCGATCAGTCTTTTTTTTTTCATGGAATAGGAGGACAAACGAGCGTAAGGGGCCCCTGTTTTTAGTGATCACCGCCACCCACGATCTCTTGCAACACTAGAGGAATCACAGGAGCGTTGCCGGCCTTAAATGAAGGTGTACGCTTACGTCGTACTTTTTTTGAAGGTACCCATGTCGTATCGTCCCGGAAACACCGCACAAGGAAGCTCATTCCACAGTTTTATTGAACGTAGAAGAAAGCTCCTTGAAAACCGCACTGAGGAGGACCGCCACACATCCAGATGGTGAGGATGATACCCTAACTTGTGGCGTGTCGTGCGAAGGTGGAATTCGGCGGCAGGAATTAGGTTAAACAGCTCTTCGGAACACTCCCCGTGATAAATGCGGTAGAAGACACACAATGAAGCGACATCTCTACGCAACGCCAAGTGATCCAGCCGTTCACAGAGCACTGGGTCCCCGACAATTCGAGCTGCTCTGCGTTGCACGCGGTCAAATGGATCGAGTTGATACTGGGGTACGTCAGAACTGAGATGACAGCAATACTCCATGTGTGGCCAGACCTGCGTTTTGTAGAGCGCTAGTATGTGGGCCGGCTTGAAGTATTGCCGTGCTCTATTAATGACGCCCAGTTTCTTTGAAGGCGATACGGCAAATGGGGTTTTTTTAGTGGTAAACGCGCAAACTTGAGTCTTCTGGGGGTTAAATTGGACAAGGTTCAACTTACCCCATTCCGCGACCTTCTCGAGAGAGGACTCAATAGAAGACACAAGTTTCTCCCGGCACTGGTCGACGTTTTCCCGAGAGAGACCTGCATAGCCCGTGTATACGGCATCACCAGTGCTGTCGTCTGCATAGCAATGAATGTTGGAGGTGTCCAACATATCATTGATATGCAGAAGAAACAGCGTGGGAGACAACACACAGCCTTTGGGCACTCCAGCGTTCACGGGTTTCGGGTTCGAGCAATATCCGTTGACAAAGACCTGTATGCTGCGCCCAGTGAGGAAGCTGGAGGTCCACTTGCACAAGCTCTCGGGAAGCCCAAATGATGGAAGTTTGGAGAGAAGCGCCTTGTGCCATACACGATCAAAGGCCTTCGCTATATCCAGGCTAACTGCCAGGCCTTCCTCCTTGCTTTCAATAGCCGCAGCCCATCGTTATGTGTTAGGTATACCAGAAGATCATCTGCCGACCGACCATGGTGAAACCCGTATTGTCGGTCGTTGATCAACTGGTGACTCTCTAGGTATACCAAGAGCTGACGGCTAATTATGCTCTCCATGATTTTGAAGAGCAGGGAGGTAATAGCAATAGGCCTGTAGTTTGCTGGATCCGAACTGTCTCCTTTTTTTTTGGATCGGATGGACAAGGGCTGACTTCCATGAGTCAGGGACTACGCCTTTAAAATAAGAGTGCCGGAATAAACGCGTTAGCACCGGCGTCAACTCAGGGGCACACGTTCTAAGCACGATTGGAGAAATGCCATCCAGCCCGCTCGACTTCCTGACGTCCAACGAAAACAGAGCTCGCCTAACAGTTTTCTGTCTGAACTGTACTTCAGGCATAGAGCTCTGACACCGCGGGATGGTCGGCGGTGTTTTTCCGTTGTTGTCAAGAGTCAAGTTGGAGGCGAAAAGAGTGCACAAGAGATTGGCTTTCTCTTTTGCCGTATGGGCCAGGGTGTCATTCCTCATGTGCAACGGCGGCATGGACGGCTGGCTGAAGTTACTAAGAGCAGCTTTCGACAACGACCAGAACTGGAAAGCTGCTCGCCGATTTTGACGACGTGTTTTGACGATGCACGAGCGATTTGCCGCTAAAAAAAATTTCGGAGGCACGGTTGTATTTCCTCTTAAGAACTGTGCAGTGCGGATCCTTTGTGCCCAGCGCCGCAACCCAAGCTCGATACGCCTGTTTTTTGCAGTCAGATGCTGCCTTAACTGACACATCGAACCAGGGCTGTGATCTGCCACCGATGGGTACTACAGTGTTTGGTATAAAAATATCCATACCCTGTAGTATCACATCGGCTACTGCAACGGCGCAGGCACTAGGATCATCCGAAGGGAAACAAACCCTGCCCCAAGGGTAGGATGCAAAAAAGGAACGCATCCTATCCCAATCTGCTGACTTGTAGTGCCAAACGCGGCGGGTCGCCGGTGGTCTGCGACGTTGGCGTCGGATAGACACTACACTCCTGACCAGGCAATGGTTGGACCTTCCGAGAGGGCGTCGACAAAGACCTGATAACCGTCGGGATGTGTAGTCAGCAGAAGATCCAATAAGGACGGCATGTGGCTATCCACATCCGGGTGCCGCGTTGGTGACTCAACCAATTGGGACAGACCATACGCCAATGCAAAATTATGCACAGATCACCCTGCGTTGTCTGTAGTACGTGATCCAAGCTATTCGGCATTGCTCTCGTTGAAATCACCCAAGACTACGATTTCAGCGGAGGGGATCTGTGCAAGCACGTCGTCAATTGCCGCTTGAACGCAGCCCATGAGATGATCGGCACGCATAGCTGCGGACGCGGTCCTCTAAATCTACGCGGAGCCAGAGAGTGGACAGGTCTCTACCCTCAAGATTGCCGAGACGGCGACAGCAGATATCGATTTGTACCCGGGGTACGTTAAATATGACGTATCGCTAGGTTGAGATATCTGCGTCTCCGTAAGGAAATTCAAGGCCGGCTGCGCCGTCTCAAGGTGGTGGTGGACGGCGTTTAAATTGGAGTGAATTCCCCTGATATTGCAAAAGTCCACGTTGAGTGTGGAGCGGGGTGCCGTGGTGTTACTGCCTCGTTTGTCCTTGGTCATGCGCGGTTCTGTGCCCTCCCCAGAATACGAAGGGCAGCCCGAGCTAGAGTACTCGGGGAGGGATTCTCCGACTCTGGTAGAGCCGGTACTCTCCTGGGGTAAAATCTTTTCAAGTTCCGCTGTCATATATGCCACTAGGCCGCTACTTCACGCCGGTATTCTGTGCGAGTGTGGTAATTAACCCGGACGAGTCTGGCCCGATTGTGCTGACGTCAAAAGACGGCAGCGTGACTCTCCCACTTCTAAAAAGCCCTTAGTCGCCTCTTACGACACCCATGGGCCTGGGACTCCCCTATATTTTTTACGCCCCAGAAAAAGTACAGGGCAAGTATTTTATCGTTAATGACATGGGAGATGTTGATTCAACAATAATGTCTCTAAACGGTATTATAGCATAGCGCCTCGACTATTATCTCAAGAGGTTCTCACTTAGTAACTAACTTGGCTGAATATCAGATACTGAAGACAGCTAAGGAACGGCACACATCGGTTTTTAGTTCCTCAGTAAGTCGTTGTTACCACTGGCGGAATTGTCGTGTACATACACCGCGGCCGGCGGGATTCCTTTTTTATATTTATAATTGTCAGCTGTCAGCTTTTATATTTATAATTGATGTGTTTACATGCGCTACCAACGTCATGAACTGTTATGAGACATTTGACAATATTTGACATTTTAAGTTCACGATATATTATGATTGATTCGATAAGACATCCCAATTAATTATTATAACATTTATTTAACGACTTACTTTATTTTATTTTAATAAATTTTATTAGACATACTTTGTTCGTACTCTTTCAAATTATTATATAAAATTTTATAAATAACTATAACATCATATTGATCTTGGTTAACTTGATTCGTGTAAGTTAGTTGGCGCCACAGTAGTTGATAGCATAATCACTGTGACGGTCGTGCCCTATATTATAAGCCAGAGCGCTTAGTTTGAGAGTACATTACATAGTGTGAATTGTAAGGGGTGACGCTGGCAGAGTTGTTATTAAATGTAATAGTTATTAGTAAAAAGTGTAAAATACAGATATTTCAATTTTAAGTGCTTTAAATTACCAACCCCATCTGCATAAAAATATTATTTAATAGTCCGCGACATACCTCATTCCTTACATATCCATCCTTCTCATACCTAATCATGCCTTATCCGTCTACACGACCTAGTTCATCTAGTGGAAGGCTGGCTAGAGAAGAGCCTCCGGTGCAAGGACAAGGACAGTTCGTCCATTGCACCACGCGAGTGAACACACCGCCAGTCTGTCTGCGTTGACAACTGAAGAAGACACCGCTCATACCCAGTCGTTCGCTACCTATTGAATATACTTACCGCACCGCGAGTGAATTCCGTGGCGATTATTCGGCAATACAGAGTATGCCGTGCTCCAAAATACAGTCTACATCAACACCGATTGCAAGAGGAGAATAGAAGAAGGTAGGTCGTTCCGTACATTTGCCTGTCCTCTAATTCCCTTCTGAGCACAAAACTGCTCCGTCATCACGTGGTAATTACCACACCGCCAAGCACGCGCATATATTTTTGGTACACGGTAAATACCACACAAATATAAATATGTAATCATCATCCTCAATATCAGCCGGAAAACGTCATAGCTGGACAAAGGCCTCCCCCAAAGATTTCCACGACAATCGGTCCTGCGCTGCCCTCATCCCTGTAATATGAATAAATGTAAGAAATAAGATTAAGGAGTAATAAAGAGTATAATAATTAAAGCGAATAATAATAAAAAAAAACCAAGATGTCATAATTTATTGACGTTTATTAATAGATTATTAACGTTTTTTAGTATGCCTTTGAATAGCTAATAAAAATAACCTATTTGTTATTATGAAGGAAACAATAACTAACGTAAAATACTATTATTTGTAATACGTATTACAATTGTGTCTTCAATCACTATAGCTAAATGTATACAGCGATATATAAAATAAAACTTTTAAATTTTCCATGTTTATTACCCATTAGTTTACCTCAAAGCATTCAAGTTTCGTTCGACTGCCGTTTGATTAACGCTACGACCGACTACAACAAGCTTACGGTGAAAATAAATTGAATTTGAGAAATAGCAAGGAAACCTAGTTTACCTGGCGCTCGGAATATGTAACATACAATACAATTCTTTTATTTCTCACTCACTACCTCAATATTTATCAGACTTTTGAAATATATAATTAGATTTGGTAATTTCAATGCGGCAACGAGTTAATAAAACTAATAATGTTGTATATTTTGAATAATTTTGGCCATAGGACCATCGTAATTAATTTGTTTGTGTTCTTTAAATTAGTTTCCTTTGGAAGATTTTTTTCTATAAAATACTTCCAGATTGGTCTAATTAGAAAATTTCAGATCTGAGTCTATGAGTAATTGAGGGAACAGTAATTTTAAATGTAGTTTTTTATGGAAAGCAATGCCTCCTTACCATAATATAACCGAAAAGTAAAGGTAATTAAATATTAAACAATACGAAGCGATCTTATTAAATTTTTGTGACTTATTTAGTTAATTTTTTTACTTTAAATTTGTTGTTACAACGGCAAACAAAAAACAACAAAAGTTCACCCGTTCTTGTAAGTTAAGTATATTTAGAGTATATATTTATTATTGACCTGTCTTCTTTTTCTTCATGGGGTAAATTATATCCCCCTTATTTTGGTGATAATTGTTCTGTACGCTTCACTATCATCAGCCTTTCTCTTCAACTATGTCACGCCATGTAATTCTAAATTAAATTAAAAGTAAAGCAAAAATAATATCCCTGTATTTTAAAAATCATGCCTTCAAAAGCTTTACAATAATACTAGCTTACCTGACAGACGTTCTGTACATAATAAATAAAATACTGTTTTTTATGAATTTGTCAAAAACATTTCATTTAATCAAGAATAATTTCGTAACATATGCTCCCTGTTGTTATAATGAAATTTTTTCACAGCAGAACTATAAAACCGTTCTTTAATTAATACTCTCATAGAAGATATGTGTATACAAAACAAATATTTAACTAGCTTAAAAACTATCCTATCTCTCAGGTTGAACTAAACTGCACACCATGAAGTAATTCCTATTAAAATCCGTTCAATAGCTTAGGAGTTCACTGGAAACAAACATCAGGATACTAGATGTATAATTATTGATTATATGATTAATAATTATATTAAGATATGCCTTTAGTGAACTAGTTATACCATAAACAGTTCATATTCAGCACTTTTTAAGTATTAAATCAAGAAGTTGTCATATAAGGCGGACCATCTTATGATTACATATAATATTTAAGGTTATATTCTCATCTATATACCTACACTAAACGTTTTACATTATTGTTTTTTTTTTCTAAAAAATATTGAATATGTCCTTATTGGCTATACGGATAATGCATGTTTTAAATTATATAATATTTGAAATAGATAAAATTTTATCCATCACATCTAACATGACCTACTTATGAGTTAGCTGGTGCGTGTATATTGTACGTTATGTAAATAAAACATAAAAAAATAGGATACGATACGACAGTCCTTTATATTCGAGTACATCTAAACTATAATCATAAGCCAATGAGTTCCGTTCTCAACATTCAATTACCTCCGTAAATGTGGCCTGTTGACATAACTTCCAAAATAATGTTCGTGATGAGGAATTCCGTCGCAAGTAGCGCTTTTATAAATCATTTCATTGGCATAATTGCGGGTTGAACCTTCACTGGTGACCGCCTCATGTCGATAGTGTAGGGTCAACAACTGGAAAACAATAAGAAATACAACAAAACTCATTGGTCACGCAACCAAACTTGGTACTACCGTTACATGCTTTGCATTTGACACAATTGTAATTTTTTTGTTAATTTATGGATATATGCAACTAGGACTAAACTATACCAAGAAGTTTGACTTAAATAACAGTTCGCTGTGGTAGCCTGTAAACTAAAATAAAATTGTTTAATTAATATACAAGATCACATTACAGCTTTTACGTTAAACAGAAACTACCGTTGCTTCTTTTGTCCCACAATCGAATACAATTAGGATTTTATGCTCTCGATACTACGGCAGAAAACTCTTTTGATGCGTCGCGTATAACTACTGCACCATCTTTAACTTATGCATTCTAATGCGTTTGAGCTTGATACCCTGTGCTGATGACTTGATGCTGTCGGTTTGCAGTATTCATATGCTACACTTCTATTATACAGCTAACTCTTATTGAACCAGGAACGCACCCTGACAAAAATTGGGGTTTTCTAGCCAAAACGTGCATGAATTTGCAGCTTGATTAGGTCCAAACTGACATATAACACACAGGCATACTAAAATCTTTTTGCATCAAAAATATAACGCGTAGAATCTCACGTTTGCAGCAATAACTACCCACCCTACGTCACCGAGGAAAAATTCAACAAGAATTTCTGACATCCTCTCAATGTCAATATAATAATTAAGTGACATTCCACATGAGCTTGACCACCAGACACATTAAAAATTATTTATATAAAAAAGTCTGAAGGAAGTATCAAATTCAACATCCTTATTAGAAATGATTGTTTCGTAAGGTAACCATTAAAGTTAGAAAATCTGTGGTAGGCTTATTATTACACAAATATTATGAGTTTTATTTATGACATAAATTATTATTTAACTATTTTTGTGACATATATCACGATAGGCTAGCATTAATTATTTTTGTGATAACAATAAATATTTAAGAAATTGTATCCTAAATTTTCTTTTTCTTATAAAAGCGTTTTGATAAAATATAGACAAAAGTTCAAAATATAGCTTTTAGCTCTTAAAATTAAAATTAATTATATAGTATTAATAAATAATGAAGCCTTTAATTTTTTTTTCATAATTAAGCATTCAAATATTATTTTATATGGTAGTAAGCAGTCTCTGAGAATATACTCTCTCTATACACATTTATTCTATCTCTATGTTCCACAATCCAATTACATGTTTCATTTCTCTCCTTTCTCACTCTTCTTAAGTGTCTCTCGCCAGGCATCAACCAGATATACAGGATGGCGCTAAATGGCAACATTAAATGTTCACACTGGTAGAGATCTAACCTTAATCGTAAAAAAATATTCTAATGTTTAAGGTAAATAATAGAAATTTTTAAAATTTTAAAACAAACTAATTATATATTAAAGAAACCAAATTTTAATTAAAATTTATTGATGTAGGCGTGAGTTTGCGGAAATCCATAATTATCCAAATGTTTTGAGTTTTTCACACAACATTTCGACACGTGTTTCGCCTCTACACGAGGCATTCTCAGGTGTGATCCCGTGTATTTATTTAATGTCGCCATTGTAGTGCCATCCTGTATATCTGAAGTGCCACAGGCGTAAAGTAAAGAGTAACACTTAATATTAATTTATTTTATATTTGCATTCCTCCTCCCCCTCCTCGCGTCGTTTTCCTCATTACTGAGGGTCGTGACTCCCCCGCAGCATCAATTTCTCACGATTTTCCCTCCATCTGCTGCGAACCTTAGCTTCATGAAGGGAATTTTTGAAGTTGATGTTCAAAGAAGATCGATTCAAGATTGTGATCCTCGTTACGAGCAATATGTCCGATGAATTCGTGCACCCTACGAAGGCATAAAGTGGAAAGTCTAGTTTTGACATTAAGCTCTCTGAAGTAATTTTTGTAATACCTATGAATATCAGAATCATCCATATTGAGAGAGCCCTTAAAATTTCTCTTGTGCCTCAGAATCTAAATGAAAAAGTTCGGGACTCGTAACATATTCACATCTGGCATCACACAACCGCGCGATTTGCGTGGTTACGTACTTCTTAGCTCGCACAGCCTCCTTATGGAGTCAGTTACCACTTTTTTCCCCAACCGATACGACTTAGAGACCTTCAAGATTAGAGCACAGATACGCCGGCAATGCATCGGTTGCGGGTATCCATGGGCGGTTATAAAAAAAACAATATCACACCTTTTTGAAATAGATAAGAATCTATAGCCATCGAGACATCAATTGAAAGACTTAAATCATATTTATAAACCATGGATATGTTATAAAATAAATGTGTGTAATAAAAGTGGAAACGCTCGAGAGTTTCATGCAGTGTAAAGCTGTGAATCAGCAAGACATTATCTAAACTAATATAAGTCATGTGACTGTGAACTATGTGTGTCCACTTCGATGAACATACTTGGTCATTCTGTACCACTGGACGCTTACGAAAGGAAACTAATTCAATACTCAATTGTATTTCTACCGTAAGTATTTTAAAAAGTTTAAAGTTGTGTCGTTTCCTATTAAACATTTTATCTATATATCTATTAAACATACAGAGAAATCCTTTCTCACTTATTGATCTGTACACGATTTTTCTGTTATTTTCATCGTATTTATTTTATATGCAAGTACTGTCCATTTTTTTATGGAAAAGGAAGACAGACGAGTGTACGGGGCCCCTGGTGTTAAGTGATCACAGCCATCCACATGCTCTTGCAACACCAGAGGAATCACAGGAGCGTTGCCGGCCTTTAAGGAGCAGGTGTACGTGCTTTTTTTGAAGGCACCTATGTCGTATCGTCCCGGAAACACCATCCAAGGAAGTTCATTTCACAGCTTTGTAGTACGTGGAAAACGAGTACGGTCCTCCAGACCGCCATACATCCAGATGGTGGGAATGATATCCTAATTTGTGGCGTGTCGTACGAAGGGGGAATTCGGCGGCAGGAATCAGGTGAAACATCCATGCAATTTAAGCAAGCCTTCATATTTCATTTGTAAATTGTGGGTATAAATATATAATTGGAAGGACAAACGAGCGCACGTATTTGTACATCGTGTATGTACAAACACCACACACATACTCGCATTTTAAATCCTTTCTCTATCGTAATATGTAGTAATATATGTAGATGTGGTAAATCGTAGCTTGTTTCGTCGAATCCTCCGGGGTTAGTACTCGCCATCTTTTCTCCACAAATCACTGAATATAAGTAAGCGGATCCAAACATTTTATTTCCTTTGTGAGAAAGGTTTTTCATTTGGAAAGAAATATTTAAATGAGAGATTTTACTCTCAGCTTTTATAATATCCCCGCTTCGGTTCGGTTATCATTATAAAATATAGAAAAATTTGATAGCTTGGACTGCACCGTTAGAATTTTAATAGTGAATTCTTATTTATTTTTAATACAGTGCCACAGCCCAGTTTCTTTTTGATGTAGTTCAAGATTAAATAATTTTTAAAATGGTTCTCTTTTTTAAGTCCGGTACAAACCTTCAAAAAAATCAATTTGTTATCTCTTATAGGGTGGACAATGTTTTTATGATTCCTCTGGTGGTTCATGAGAGTATGGGCTTATTTTCACTTGTCCATAAAAAATCTACCAGTTTTGCTAAAGGAAAAGAAAACCATCTTCAGATCATACGTCGGCAAAATTACCAGACATAATGCTTCAACAATAATCATCGAACATTTCATTCCTCAATTTATATTTGCACTCAAATTAAATACAATATCTGTTTACAATTACAGCGTTTCAAGCAAGATAAATAAATAAATATAAATTGTTGTTGATATCTGAATCGCTTTTATTTACCTACATGCTCAATTCCGCCAATACAATAAAGAGAGTTTAACCCGGATGTCGTTGCCAAAAAACCGTATTGATACACAGTTCACTGTGGTACTATAAATATACAAAACTCTTCTGTAAAACTTCCGTTGCATTTGTTCATTTTATGAATAAAACTTCCGCCTCGGGACTTGCGGCAGGCATTCAAATGATACATTCTCATGTGAGATTTTCGTTGCATAAAGCCTTATATTAAACTCAAAACATTAACTGTGCGCAAAACTGTCGAAAAATAATTTATTTAAGCGCCACATAACGTTTACTTAGTGATAATATCTTCTCTTTTTTATGGAAGAGCGTCGAACGAGCATATATAGGGGTATTCATTCATTCATTGGACAAAGACCTCCCCCAAAGATCGCCATGACGATCGGTCATGCGCTGCCCTCATCCAACGTATTCCGGCGATCTTGACCACTCTGTCGGTCCATCTTTTGGGGGACCTACAAATTTTACCGAAGACTTTTTGCCCCAACGGCCATCTGTCCGACGAGCTATGTGCCCCGCCCATTGCCAATTCAGTTACGCAACCATCTGGCCTATGTCTGAACTTTGGTTCTTCTCATTGCTGACTCGATCTCGATGAAAAAGATATATTGTTAAATTATTTCAATTCATAAAAAAGTTTGTAAATCTGTTGATTGATCTATGAGCTGTGAAATACTTACTCATTACAAGCTACATAATCAACTATAACTGTGAGTTATCTAACACAAACACAAACCCATTAGTCTCGTTCCTATGAATTTCCGCATCGCAGCACAAACTTAACAACGGCTCAAGATTGACGACACAGTTTAGATCGACACTCTCAATATGTTACATTGATAGTTTATTAACTAGTGCCATGATATTTAAATAATACTTGTATTGATAAACATCAATATCTTACGATAGTTGTTATCAGAATATGAATTTCATTGAATTAAAATAATGCTGATGGAATGACGCTAGTGGCTTGGACACGGGGAAAGGCGCTGGTGTGGGATGCGATTTGCTTCGACACTCTGGCTCCTTCTCATGTCCAAGTTACGTCAGTCGGTGCTGGGGCTGCTGCTTCGACTGCCGAAGATAGCAAACGTCGCAAACATGTCGGTCTCAATGAGTGATACATCTTTGTGCCGTTTTGTGTCGAGAAACTTGGCCCTTGGGGCCCAGAGGCGCGAATAATGTTCAAAGTACTATCTTCGCGCCTCAATAAGGCTACTGGAAACCCAAGCGCTGGCAGCTATTTCGGTCAACGGATCAGCCAAGCTACCCAACGAGGAAATGCTGCCAGTATTCTTGGCACGCTTCCACGTAATGATAGTTTTAATTTTTTGTAGTCATAGTAGTGTAAATGTAGTTAACAAATTTGTTTTCTTTGAATAAAGTTTTATTAAAATAAGAGTAAGTATCTCATTTACCTTGCATGAGAAATGAATGAAAGAAATATTCTGTAACTTCCGGCCATTTCCATTTGTGTTGATGTAAGACTGCACCTCTGCGGTTATTGAGCAGATCCTACCGAGCGCCTGAACTGAAAGGTTCTCTTGAAAATACTGATACGAAACTGAAATAATAAATTCACAAAATTTTATAAATTGAAATGAATGGTTACTCTGCTTTAAAGATATTATGATCTGCTTAAATCCTTATTATGTTATTTTGAACAATAAAATCGTACTAAACACGGCTAAGCCATTATGCCGCTGAAAATAATAAAAAGTAAATACAATGTTATTTAGACATTTAGACAGAACAAACTATAATATACATAATGTTGTTCACCTCTCATTCTTGTTGAGCTGTTCTGGGCTTGAGCCAAACCGACTTATTAAGTGGGCCTAAAACGATAATACCTTCCTATGTTAAACGTTGCAGATTAATTTTTATTTATTTATTTATTTATTTAATAGGTACACACAACAGAATTACAAAAAATACATAATAAAAAAAAAACTATCAGCTAAATACAAGATAGGCTGCAACTCCACGAGGGTGTGTACTCAGCATGTTTAGCATAAATTAATAACTATGCAAATACAACAGTAATAGCGATTTTAAAACTAACTTTAGGTAATGTAGTATTATAAAAGAAAAAGATAGAGAGAATATATATTTGGACAAATAGAAGTGAATAATTATGGTAGTTATATTAAGATGCTTTTTTAAAAATTTAAACTAATTAAGGAATTTATATAAACTAGATTTCCATTTACAAACAGATGAACTGTGGATGTCAGGTACTTCACTGATTTCCTGTAGTAGTGGCATTGTATTGACGACAAATTCTATAGATAGGGTTATGAAAGGACACGTTATTATTGCAGAACGGAATGATAAAATGCTGTTCATGTCTTGAAGACCGATTGGGAACTCTTAGATGAATATTCGACAAGAGGGAAGTAGAAATTGTGCCATCCAGTATTTTGTATAAAGTCGTTAGGCCATGCAATTTGCGACGACTCTCGAGGCTCAGTAACTTGAAGTGAGATAGCCTTTCCTCATATGTAGTCAGCTCCCTTTTTAGACCAAACCTAATCGTCAATACGCGAAAAAGACGTCTTTGAATAGACTCAAGCATATCAGTATATGTATTATATTGAGGTGACCAGACAATGGAGGCGTACTCGATTTGGCTCAGGATTAGCGACTTATAGAGTAACAGTAAACTATTTGGTGACTTGAATTCTTTAGTAGCTCTGCATATGAAGCCAGATAGCTTATTACATTTCATGGCTATTTCTTCATAGTGATATTTAAAAGTTAGTTTCGAGTCAAAAGCAATACCTAAGTCCCGTAAAACAAACTTCCGCTCAAGTGGTATATTATCAATTTTATAGTCAAACGAAATTGGGTTTTTAATACGAGTGAAAGATATAATGGAGCATTTTTTTATACTCAAACTCATACTATTAGCACTACACCAATCGAGTAGAGTATCAAGATCCAATTGTAGATCAATACAGTCACTAACAGTTTTAATTCGACTAAAAATTTTAAGGTCATTCGCATAAAGCAGGGAAACATTTCTTAGCCTAGGGATCAGATCATTAATATATATGATAAACATCAATGGGC
>CATIXQ010000005.1:14705075-14729941 GCA_949711755.1 Leptidea juvernica | reverse complement strand
AGACTCGTCGTGAGTAGAATCCCTTTAGAGCTACTAATTGACTACGATTGGATATATAAGATTTTATCCAACGTAAGAGGCAACCATGCAGACCCATAGTCTCCAATTTACAGGCCAATATTCTATGATTTACTCTATCAAAAGCCTTTTGGAAGTCAGTATAGATAGAGTCAACTTGACCATGATCGTTGAAAGCTCTACAAATAAAGTCTGTATACTCCATCAAGTTACTGGCGGTTGACCTTCCTTTTAAGAAACCGTGTTGCTTCTGAGTGATATGCGGGATAAAGTGGTGGTATAGGTGGTCGTAGACTAAGGACTCTAATATTTTGGCAAAACTGGATAAGATGCTTATAGGCCTATAATTAGTACAGTCGCTAGGGTCACCCGATTTGTGTATTGGTATGATGTGTGCTTCTTTCCAAGCATAAGGAAAAACACCAGTTTGTATAGATTTGTTAAAAATCAAGTAAAGAGGGTCTATCAGAGCCTCTGAGCAATGCTTAATAAAGTAGGGAGCAATGCCATCTGGCCAAGCTCCTTTGTTAGGATCCAATGCATTGAGTTTCTTTAAAATATCCTCTTTAGATATGTGCACTGAAAATAGAGGATAATTAATAGTAGGCTGACTTGATAAAGAATCGTTCATGTGCCTATCTGGTTCAAAAACTGATGAAAAATACTCGGAGAAGAGTTTAGCTGCGGCTTCACCACCAGTTGCAATTTTGTCACCAAACTTAATGGTCTCGGGGATTGACGGTCCAAGTCTTTTACTTTTAATATAAGAAAAGAATAGTTTGGTTGAATTATTAAGCGACTCTTTCACACTTAAAAGGAATGAGTTATAACAAGCCTTAATCAGAGCCTTGGACCTAGAGCGTAATAACCGAAACTCGTCGAAGTCCCTCGGATTATTGGTTTTTTTATATTTTTTATGGATACGATTTTTCTCTTCTATACAGGCTTTCAAAGATTCTGAAAACCAAATAGGATAGTTCAATCGACCTATTCGCTTATATTTTGTGTTTCTTTTTATTGTGTCGTTAAGTATTTCATAAAAATATTTAACACTTAAGTTGACATCACTATGGCTTAAAATACTGTCCTATGCGTTATTATTAAGTTGTAATATACAACTTTTTGTGTCACATTTACGAAAGTTAGGCACCATAATAGATTCGTTTTGTATATTTTTAATATTTGATTCAATAGACACATCGATCTCAATGGCTGGGTGGTGTCGGTCGGGCACACATAATGGGGAACTCTCAGATAAAGATACGTCTGTCAGATCTGTCATAAAAAGGTCAAGAGTACGATTATTTGAATTGCGAACATAATTATATTGCGACAGGCCACCCACCTCCAGTAGATCAATAAGTAGCGAAGATTTGGTATCGTAGGCTTTACTAGGGCACAGACGAGGAATGGAAATGTTATCGCACGACCATGTAATACCAGGCACATTAAAATCACCGAGAATAATAGTTTTAGAATTGTTTAGATTTAAAAGCGTGTTACAACAATTATCATAAAAAGTGCGACATTGAGTGACATTCAGATCGGGAGGTAAGTATACAAGGTATATATTTAAGTTAAATCCACGAGGTCCTCGGTTCTCTCGTACTGTTATCCATATATCCTCTAATGAACTTTCAAGTTCGGGATGTCTAATTGCAAATAGATTTTTCTTAAGTGCTAACAGAACAACCCCACCGGATTGCTTTGACAAACAAGTAGATTCGCGGTCTCTACGAAATACGGTATACCTGTCATCCACAAATTCACTATCAGAGAAAGAGCTATCTAGGTTTGTTTCGCATAAACAGATAATATCATAATTCTCAATTAGGATATTTTTGTACAATTCCGTTAATTTACATCTTATTCGGTTAACATTCTGATAAAATATTTTCATAAAAAAACTGATATTTAAAAATCCAAATAACGTAATAAATGTATAACCTTAAAACTAAATATTTATAGAAAACAATAAGTAATATATATCACAAAATTAGCTTCTCAAGACTCATGATATCTTTAATGTAAATAGCGGGTGAGGTGTCGTCTTTTCTTATATATACTCGGCCGAATTTAACCCATACGTACTTACATCCCTTATCCTTATCCAGATGTCGCGCGGCTGCATGCAAGTCCTTACATTGCTTTGAAAGGTGTTCACCCACGAAAATAGGTATTTTATCTCCACTAACTCCGATGTGAACGGAATTTAGGTGATCCATCGGATTACCTCTGTTGTATCTCTTGACGCCTGATATAATTGCATCACGGTGACGTTCAGATGGAAGTGTTACAAGTACATTTCGAGGCCTGTCAGATGAGGGGTTAAGTTTGGCAATTCGACGACACGAGCGTATATCACTGTCCGATATGGGCATTTTTATTTGTTCACAAAGCTTCTTAAACAACAAGGCTAAGTTCTCATTCCGGCGCTCTGGAATACAGTGAACCTCTAAGTTACAGCTCCTTGAAGCTTTTTCGGATTGACAAAGACGATACTCCAACTTAGCCATATCAGATTGTACCTTGGCTTTCTGTGCTTCGAGTTCAGCAATTCTCTTAATAGCCTGATCAAGATTTGTTCTTGTGTCTTTTTGTTCTTTAGATATAAAGTCTGTAGTGTCAGTAAACTCTTGTTTAATTATTTCCACAACAGCTTTCACTTCAGATTTCACTTTTTCCTGAATTTCAAGGGAGAGTGTAGATCTGATACTATCTAACTTTAAATCAATAAGCTCACTAAATTGTCTCATGTTGATTGTAGCTCTTGAATCAATATTGAGTGGTTCACACCTATTATTCGAATTAATTGATTTAGAAAAAGAGTTGTCAAGTGAGTCATTGCTTGAAATTTTGCCATGAGAGGGTTGGCAAGCAGGCAGTGATTGAGCCGAAGCCACTGGAGCATTGTTCAGCCCATGTCGCGATCCTACGGGAGTATCATCATTTCTAGTTCTACGAGTAATATTTGCACATGACTCGCAGCGTCACGATCGATTCAGTTCTCTAATATTTGACTTAGAATATGATGACGAGTAATCAATGCATTGGTAGTGATAGCACGCTTTACATTCAACACATTTAAGTAAGTCAGACTGGCTGACAGCTTTCTTACATCCCAAGCAGTTCATAGCTAATTAGCGGTAAACACAGTATCGTTACTTATGACGTAGATGCGGAATGAACGAAGAGAACAGAACAGTTATATTCACAGTTAATAATAAATTTACAAGTACCGTCTTTATTTTTTCAACATTACCTGTTACACTTATTATTTTCACTTTTTTATAATGTATCACAGTGCACGATCCTCAATCGTGCGATAAACAATTTAATAATTGGTATAAATAACAATTTAGATATAGTTGGTAAGGGCTTATTTATTTATCTCATGAATGTATGTATGGTATCATCTTAAATCTTCGATTTAAAATTTCCATGAATCATGCTACCCCATAGATTAACTGTGCTGGCTATAAAGGTAGAACCGCTGACTCTCGCGACCATCTCAGACCCTCGAACGTAATATCTTACTCTTGTAATTCCTCTGTTGTTACAAGACGGTATGGGCCGCTGTAATGACATACCATGACCCGTATGTATGCTCGAGTAACCTTCTCTTGCAAAAAAAAAAAAGATTTTAAGCGGTGCTAAAACCTATTACCGAGCCATAAACTGAAAAGGGTGAGTGGATGCCGAATGAGCCCAATGTTCTACGCTCGTAAGTTGAACAAGCAATTAAAACACTGAAAAGCGGAAAGTCTCCGGGTAAAGATGGGGTTCCCGCGGAATTGCTGAAAAACCTCGTTGACATGGGAGTAGTGGTTCTCTTAGACCTGCTAATTGCGATTGGACATCAGGAAAATGTCCTGAGGATTGGATGGAATCGGTGTTCATTATAGAGAGATGGATTGTGGAAACTAAAGAGCCATTGCTCTTATCTCTGAGGCAAGTAAAATCCTCTTGTATATTGCGAGTCAGCGGCTCGGTCACTACCTCCGTCGTCAGATCCCCGAAGAGCAGGCAGGAATTGTGAGGCCAAGGGCACGAGAGAGCAACTACTCAATGTTCGGTAAGTCGTAGAGAAGAGCAGAGAGCTTAATTGCCCCGTTATCTTGTGCTTCATTGATTACACTAAAGGTTTTGACTGCGCTTATCTTGTGCTTCATTGATTACACTAAAGGTTTTGACTGCGTTTAATGGGAGAAAGTGTAGATTACGTCAAATAGTCAATGCCGAGTAAGTCAAAAAAGTAAATGTAAATTAATACAAAACAAAAGTTATTGAGTACAGTAGCTGCATCATCCACACACACTGTAAATAAATAAAGGTATTCTGTGAGAATTTTATAAGGGATTATATATATAAAAAATATATATAATAACTTTTAAAAATCTGAAGCATAGACCTCGGCAACAGGATCCTCCTGCCACCACAAGCCGCGCCCGTTCACGGGCATGACGCATAAGCCAGCCATCGCCTCACTCAATCATATTTTAGGGAAGGAGACGACCCGTCCTATGTCACCGCCACGAGCAGTGACATTTAAGCGACGATGCATCTTGTGGCGCCTACCAAAACTGCGTCTTCCGGTACGAGGTAACTATTCGAGGGCTTTGCTGCCCCAACGGTCATCTGCCTGTATAAACCCTATTTATCAAATGATCACTCTTTGATAACACTCCTCTAAGTGCCTCGTCTAGTACGTACTACTGGGTCTTGACAATTGTAATTACGAGACGTGGAAAACAATACAAAATGTAACTCTATTGTATTGCTCTGATGTGAGGTGTTTGTATGAAGGTAAGCCCGTTACAACCATTGTCTACACCACATCTCCTTTCTAACAATAACACTTACACCACTAAAACATTCTGTTTGTGATTCAGGTATGCAATTAGTAAAACGACGGAAACAAGATTTTCCAGCTAAGTTTTCTTATTAGGTTTGTCGGAATTAGCAAGACAGATTATGTGTTAAAAAAGTGATCAGGCTTTTTATTAGGTACATTCTTTTTATTTATGTATTCCTTTAACTAAATTAATAACAATTGTAGATAGTGGCACGAGATGGGGCTTTATTAAGAAATGCTAATCGCAGCCTATCATAGCTTTGTTACTCAACAAGTAAGCCCACAACGAAAGTCATAATAAATCATTGACCGAAAATTTTATCGCGTTAGGTTCAATATCACATTTAACAAGAGTTTTAGATTTGAAATGACAAATTAATGCAATATACTACATTTGGTAACTAAACAGTTTTAAAATTGAAATTCAAAAAAAGTTTTCATTACCAATGTCCTAAACTGGCCAGTTCTAAAAATTTTCAGTGTCACCCACGTATTATCGTCCCAACTGTACCAAGTACGACGCCGGACCATATGGTGCGAGGCGCCCAACGGACCGTTCGATATTCCAGCCGTACCAAATCCTTTTTTGATTTTATTTGATTTACATAGATGGATCATTAATTGAAGAGAGGACATAAGCTACACGTTCGGACAATTTTCTTAACCGTTCTGTGTGTAATAAGTAAAGTTATAACCAATTATTACTTTAAATATATAACATAATATTAAATTTTATAACATGAAGTAGAGTTTTCAACGGCAGGGTCATACCACCGCAAGTTACGCTCGTTCACGCATGACGCATGGACCAGGCGTGGCCGCCGACAACCATATTTTAGGGAAAGGTATAATTTATATAACTCATATCTGATATTAAAACAATCTAACTCATTTAAATTTTATGTTTATAGTTGAAACCTTACTTATACAAGAGTAATAAAACCATTCGGTAACAAGCCTCTCTATCTAACCCTTACCAAATGAACTCATAATTATATACCTATTATATTTTACATTTTCGGAAGGCATAGACATATAAAACATCCCTACTAATATTATAAATGTGAATATAAGTTTTTTTTGTTACGCTTTTACGCTGGAGCTACTGAACCAATTTTGATGAAATTTGGTACAGCAATAGACTAGAGCTTGGGAAAGGACATAGGCTTAAGGCTACCTTTTTTTCCGGTAAAATCCATGGTTCCCGCGGGATTTGTGAAAAACTGATCGTCCATGAGCTTTAACTATGCTAATAGTAGGTTTAGTTTACCATAGCAATCTTCCTCGAAATAAGATTCATATAATATGTTGGGAACGGGAGCGAAAACGGGAACCGGAACTGGAATAAGACTGAGATAGCCATCAGTTCCAAACTTGCTTATTATTTTTAAAAACCCTATATCTACGCGGATGAAGTCGTGGGCATTAGTTAGTAACATTATAAAAGGAGTATACAATATAAGTTTGGATGTGGCCTATAGGCTATTTCTAAAGTTGAAGGTATTTGAGCATATGAAACCATCAGAATCCATCAAGGGAAAATCTTCAAAAATCTTTTTGTTTATCATATTATGGTTCACTGTAAGATCTTGATAATTATACCTATAGATAGGGGTGTCGGATTTATTTGAAACTGTGAAAGTATCGAGATTATTTGCAATAACGTCTTTTTTAACTCAACGTCGGCGTCCACTCAGAGGCACATGTTGTAAGCACGATTGGAGAAATGCCATCCGGCCCGCTCGATTTCCTGACGTCCAACTAAAACAGAGCTCGCCGAACAGTTTTCTGTCTGAACTGTGCTTCGAGCATAGAGCTCTGACACCGCGGGATGGTCAACGGTGTTTATCCGTTGTCGTCAAGAGTCGAATTGGAGGCGAAAAGAGTGCACAGAAGATCAGCTTTCTCTTTTGCCATATGGGCCAGGGTGTCATTCCTCACCACTTTGTTTAATACACCACGTATAGACAAAATATACAAGTTTTATTTGATTGTCTCTGTTCTGCAATTTTTAAGTATTTTGGTGTAGATACAAATAAACATTTCTTTCTTTCTTTTCTACACGCTTTTTATCAGCTTCACCTGTATGTATGTTTGTTTGTAACCGACTCATTTGGGCGCGATTTTGACCCACTATAAATGGCCACTATAGATTTATCGAGGACCGATGACAATACATTAATTTGATAAAGTTATTCCATTTTTCAAATTGCAAAATAAGATATGTTAATTTATATAATTTTCATCTATCGTCTATAAAGCAGGAATTGATGATAATTTTAAATTTCAAAATAAATCTTACACTTTTTAGTTGGGCTATAAAAAGCGTGTTTTTTTGTTTTTTTTTAACTACTTTTTCTTTCTTGTAGAACACGCTATTTTAAAGTTACCCATGTCGTTTTGCCTGGAATAACAGTGTAAGGTAAGCTATGTCACGTGTATATGTATATGGTATAAGAGGATCTGCACTCGATCTTCTGATCTCATATTTAAATAATAGGATTCAGAGGGTCGAGGTGAATGGCAGGAGATCTCCTGGGACTCCTCTCGGTATGGGGGTACCACAAGGGTCTATTCTTGGACCCTTCCTCTTCCTAATTTATATAAATGTTCTACCTAACCTTGTAGAAAAAAAACACAAGGTGGTATTGTTTGCGGATGACACTTCACTTATATTCAAAGTGAAACGAAGCCAAGTTTTATATCGCGAAGTAAACAATGCTCTATCTGACATCGTGTACTGGTTTAGCGCCAATAACTTATTGTTAAATAGTCATAAAACCAAATATATTAAATTCACCGCGCCAAATGTCCAAAATGTAGATGCGAATATTTTATTAAATGGAGAGGTGGTAAAACCAGTGGAATCTGCTGTATTTCTTGGCATTACTCTTAATTCCAAATTGCAGTGGGCCCCCATATTGAAGGATTAGCGAATAGGCTTAGTTCTGCAGCATATACGGTTAAGAAAATTAGACGGTTAACTGACATAGATACGGCGAGATTAGTATACTTTAGTAATTTTCATAGTATTATGTCCTATGGTATATTGTTATGGGGCAGTGCGGCCGATATTAATACCATCTTTGTGCTGCAGAAGAGGGCTATTCGCGCGATTTCTAACCTAGTTCCTAAAGAATTATTAAGAGAAAAATTTAAAGAAATAAACATTTTGACTGTTGCTTCTCAATACTGTTTTGATAATGTTCTGTATGTTCATAAGCACATTGAGGAATTTTCTAGAAACTGTGACATTCATAATGTTAACACGAGGAACAAACATAAACTTGTTATGCCTACTACTCGGTTGGGTCGAGTTAGTAAGTCTTTTGTTGGGCGATGTATATGCTTCTACAATATGATCCCAGAAAATTTACAAAACAAATGTGTTACGAAATTTAAAAGAATTGTTAAAAAACGTTTGTGTGGGAAAGGTTATTATATCATAAACGATGTTCTTAATGACACCACGGACTGGGAATAAAGGGAACACCCTCAGGCTCTTTAATTATAAATGTTTTTTGTACAATATCACATTGTAATCCATATTTTATATTAAAAAAAAGCCCGCTGAGTTTCTTGCGCCCATTCTTCTCAGGTCTGAGGCAGTATCTTTTGAATGGTTGGTAGTTTTTGACGTTCAAAAAGTGATTTTAAATACTATTTTGAATAAAAATATTTGAATTTGAAATAAAAGAACCACATTCCATAGTTTGGTTATGAATCATTCACCTAAATTGACTACGGTTCATCTATCAAGGATCGCCGTCAGGTGACGTGAAAACGAGATTTATCTCCTAACTATTACCAAAGCAATTACTGTTAGTGAATTTCGATAGATTTCGAAACGCCAATTACCGTGAACTTCCATTCGCGAGTGTAGTCCAAAAAAGTTTGTTGAACTAAAATCTCGTTAGTCAGCGGATATTACACTCGAGAATGCAATACAGTTAATTCAGCTGCGTATGAACTGTCAACCTGTGAAACGAATGTGAATCACACGTGACTTTACTATTACGTTTGTGTGTTCTTAATGTTAACGAAAATAAGGACTTGTTTATGACGTGATGTGAAGTATTTTTTTTATGAAAATTAGTTACTAATACTACGGAACCCTTCATGGGCGAGTCTGACTCGCGCTTGGCCGCTTTAAAATCTGAACTGTGAATTGATGAATCCACAATACTCTTGAGGTCTTACCCATAAATGTAGACAAATCATTACAGAAAACATTATTTTAATGAAAATAAGGGACAAGACGAGCAGGACGTTCAGCTTATGGTAATAGATACGCCCTGCCCATTACAATGCAGTGCCGCTCAGGATTCTTGAAAAACCCCAAAAATTCTGAGCAGCTTTAAAACTGCGCTCATCACCTTGAGACATAAGATGTTAAGTATATTTGCCCAGTAATTTCAGGTGAAACAGCTCTTCGGAACACTCCCCATTATAAATGCGGTAGAGGACAAGGTTAAGAAATTAATTAAAAATTAAAAATATTACATTTGGAATACCGAAATTTTGTTAGAAAAAGAAGACCGCTGAACTCAGCAGCAAGAAACTTCCTGCGCCCGTTCTACTCAGATCATTCATCATAGAATTTAAATTTGAATAAACTTCGGATTAATTATAAAGTACAACACAGAAATAGAGGGTAAATATATCGCTTTATATATCAAGAATTACCAACTTCTCGCTAATAACTTTAGTCACCCGTAAGCAAGATTGACATAACGTTAAAATATCGGGAAACACTATAATATATACGAGTAGCTCCTAGAATCTATCAGCGAATTGTATCAAAGCAATATAAGAGTAAATATTCATATCTAACAAATAATTCAAACCATTCGTTATGAATATTGTTGATTTATAGAACAGCACATAAAATAAAACATCAAGAAATATAGATATTATGTTCAGTAGTTACGATATGAAAATCGTTATAAGTGCGGTCGGGAGCATATTATATTATATTATATTATATTTTATTTTATGCTTAACCTTTTCTTCTTTATGAGTTTACCTGAAAACTTTGTTTTGCTCCTGTTTCTCGCTTTAAGTAAGTTTGTAGTGCTTACGTAGATGTTGCAAAGTAATTAGTTTTTTAAATTTTTGAACGAACTTTCTAAAATAATCAAACAAGTTATAATAAAATTCAAGTTATTGTTATGTAAGATCATCATAATATCTAAAAGTTTTGTGATTTTACGTTAAATGCCCTGTAGGCTTTGTGATAATTATTAAAATGTCATTGAAAGAAAGAAAAATATAAAAACGTGTGGTATTTAAGAAGCAGCCACTCAGCATGTGTTTCAACACAAGTGTGTTGCAACGCTTGTGGCGTTATCCTAGCCAGACCTTTCTCTACATTAAGCTCGAAGGAAGCGATGGCTGTTCCATGCGTTAATTGTGATGGCTTTTATTTTGTAAAACATTTTGTGTGATTTATTGCACAAAATTCATATACTGCACTCATTTCTTTCTTTATTCTGATATAAAATTATTGTTAAACATCATTAATCGAAAACACATGCATGTGCGCCGAGCCTGATATATACAGCCATACTATCGACACTCGAGGCATTCGTGCTCGAGCTGTCATATAATATAATATACAGACAGACAGTATATGTATATTTGGTTGGTCTGAGAATCAGTCGTAATCTTTTTTCTTATACCATAAAAATATTTGTCGCACTTTTTTTTATTAATTTTAAAGGAAATACAACGTTATAATTATGCTGAGACAAATTTTTATGGAGAGCAGTATGACAGCGTACCTTTACAAACATTACTGAGTCAATGTTTCTGCGCTTTCTTAACCAAATCTTCCACTAAACTAATTGACCGGTGTGCACATTTATGAGCAGTCTATTACTTAATGAAGCTCTGTTTATTTCTGGTAATGTTTAAGTAGATCTATGTCGTTTTCCTGTTTTGCTAATAATTCCTTAAGGTTCGATAAATATTAATTCAGGATATAAAATTTAATAATATAATGCATAGTTAAATACGTTGCTACTTTGCTGACTTCAAAATTTCCCATTATATATATTACAGAAAATGTACAAAACAATAATTAATGTGTTACCAAATTCATTGTTAAGAAACGTTTGTGTGGTAAAAGTTAGTACAACATAAATTACTTTCTTAATTAAAAATTTGATAATAAACTTTAATGTACGACAATACATAATAATATTGTAAGTACATTAAAAAATATTCGCTGATATTCTTGCGCCTATTCTTCTCAAGTCTGAGGTATACTAATTCGAATGGATGGTAGTTTTTAACGTTCAATAAGTGATTTTAAATTCTATTTTCAATATATATTTGAATTTCAATTGAATTTTAATGCATTATATATTATAATATTATATAAAAACTACGAAAAATGTGGGGATTTTCTTATCTGCTTGAATAAGCAATAAATTCAAACCAGATATCTCAAAAACATTAAATTCAAACCAGAAATAAATGTAACAAAAGGCTATTTTTTGCTTGTATAATATCAAGAATATACACTGTACATCTTTAAATATATCTATATATGAATTATTAATCATAGAAAATTAAAAAAGCTACCAATTGTTGCAATCTGTGAAGTCAAATCAGAATCGAGGAGAACCGTAGGAGAACTTAAGTCACTGACATAGCCCAAATGATTGCGAAACTGAAGTGGCAGGGGGCAGGGCACATAGTTCGACGGACAGATGGCCATGGGGCAGAATGGTGACCACGTACCGGAAGACGCAGTGTTGGTAGGCCCCCCACAAGATGGACCGACGATCTGGTCAAGATAGCTGGAATACGTTGGGTGAGGGCAGTGCAGGATCGTCGTGGAGATCTTTGGGGGAGGCCTTCATCCAGCAGTGGACGTCTAGGCTGAAGATGATGTTGCAATCTATATTTTATGTTGCAATCAAAAGTGAGCTGCTGTATCTCTATTTATAAATTATTTTACATAATCACTGCTGTACTCATTAAATAAAGCTGTAAAAATTCCCTACACTATGTATTTTTATGTAACCTACTTTGAAAGCACTTCATAGTCGTGAATTTGTAAGGTCTGGTGAGTGAAGTTTTATTAGAGGTGTATAATTTGAAAAGATGAGTGTAGGAAACAGTTTTAAGTGCACGTAAACTGAATCCAGCTCTCGTTTCGTTTCGTTGCTCTTACTGACCACGTTATAATATTTAATAGTCATGTAATTTGTAAGAACAGGCGTCAACCTCAAATATCATATTATAGTTATCTCTAGTCCTCATGCTCCGCAAAACCGACCTCACTTTTAAAGATTTAAAGAGCACTAGTTTCTGTTCTGTCATTGATGTATAATTATTTGATATAATGACTAGTCAGCCTCACGAATTGTTCTTATATTTGAATTGTATTTGTCGTTCACTTCTCCAAATTATAATATTTATTTAAGTAGTAGTTATAACAGTATTGTTAAATGCAATAATATTTTTTTTGTTGATAAAAGAATAAATAAAAAACAAAAAAGTATCTTTCCTCTTCTGTAATTATTAATAAACAGATTCGTACAAGTGAAATTATTAAATATCTTAAGTTATTTGTTGATAATATTTTTTATGACAGTAAGGGAGGAAACGAGCAGGACGTTCAGCTGATGGTAATTTATACGCCCTGCTCATTAGAATGCTGTATTACTCAGGATTCTTTAAAAACCCAAAAATGCTGAGCGGCAGTACCTTGAGACATAAGATGTTAAGTCTCATTTGCCTAGTAATTTCACTAGCTACTGCGCCTTTCAGACCGAAACACAACAATGCTTACATATTATCATGGCAGAAAAAGGCGCTGTTGTGGTACCCATAATCTATCCGGCGTCCTGAGCAAAGGCCACTGCTATAGCAACTACTCCTAATTTGATTAAATAGACATAATAGCTATTCTTTGTAGATGATGAAGAAAACAAAAACCAAAAATATAATTTCAAATACTATAGGTCTATTAATTGTTTTTCTATTTAATAATCATTTCGTAACAAAGGTGTTTGTTGAAAAGAACGTTATATATTTTATATACACCCATGCTTTAAATCCTCTATAAAAGACCATAAAACAGTTAGCTTATTGCCCAATGTCCTACTAACTATTACAACATCCAAACGAGTGTGGTAATGAAATTCAGTACAACATTAAATCATCCGTTTTCATCATAACACTCCTTTGGATTATGGATATGGATAATGGTTACTAAGACTGGATTTTTTAATGTTAGCAGGAAGCTAACTGTTTCAGAATCCTTTATATAGGATTCATATTATGGGTGTAGATAAAGTCTTGTATGCAACTGTTGATAGTAAGGTATTAAAACACTCATGTGATACTATTATCACACGAAGCGAAGCCGAGTCTTAATAAACCCACATTCGCGTTTTAATATCCCATATTACACAACAGTTGCATAAATAACTATTGATAAAATAAGTAAACAATTAGAAATGAAGTAATGAAATACGTAAACATGCCAATTTAAATAGAAATACAAGATGATTGAGTTAAAACTCTATATGTGTGAGTACAGTAAATACTACAGTTGACAACAGACCAAAGTATCTGTTTGTGTAACTGAATCTAAAAATCACTTTGATGGTAATTACTAACCTGTGACAATTTCAATTCACTGTGATTCGACCCGACAGTCGTTGTTCGTAATTAATAAAAATCTCTTGCGGGTGCAATTTCCTAAAACCCTAAAGGAATTTTCCTACCAAATGCCTTGGTCGGTTCTCTTTATTGAGAGGTATGGTGTAATATCCTTAGGAGGAGCAAATTAAACCCCATGAATAGGTCTTGAAATAGCTCAACGCATGCTTCTAAAAATAAAAGCATATAAACGATTGGTGTACCCTTCACATATGCTATACAAAGAAACTAGAATCCTAACCGTTTTACAATTATTTCTACACTGCTTAGTTATCAAACAGCACAAAAAGCCCGGTCAACTTAAAGAACATTTGGCTATACCTTCTCGTAGATTCAAAAATATTTACTGTGTTCCTTGTCATTGTGTCGAAATCATGCTAGCTATCTAGGACCTTCAATAGATAACCTATAAATTAAGTAAATAATAAAATAAAAATTGCGGACATCTCTTCTTACAAAGTAAGATCTACAGTACGAGAGTGGCTTTTACAATTAAGCTGTGATGAAAACGAGAAAATTATCAAGTCAAAATTAATATAACTTTATATATTTAATTATGAATATTTTTTACTATTTAATTTTATAAAGTTCTTATTATAAGATAGGTATGCTTTAAAGTCAGATATTATATTGTTTAGATGTCAGTCTTAGTTCTATTGCATTCATTATTAACATTAATTAAAATTACGTAGCAGACGGTAATTCAGGCCATTCAGAGGAATTTAATATATTAAAGGTGCCTCTTGGTTTCTGTTTTTGAGACTAATTATAATTAATCTATATATTTAGGAGTGGTAGTGCATGTTGGGTCCTCACGGACACAACCTAATTGGGCCGGCACGCCCGGAGAAATACCACTCACTCCCCCACTCGAAACCAGCGTGAAATAGCGGCTATGCCGCTGTGTTTCGTCCGGTGAGTGGGGTATCCGAAGGCCTACACCCCCCTCCCAAATACAAATGGCAGCACAGACTAAAAAGAGACTACTCCAGGACGGTACCAGGCTATGCAGCCCTGCAGAATCCGTCCCTGGGCGTCCACAATTAGGGCCTGTACCTAACAGTGGTTGCCCAGGCTGCCCCGCGTATTCTGGAGGGGGCAAATCTGCGCTGACTCGGGGCAAACAGAGCAGGGGCTCAAACCACCCTCCTCCACACTCACTGTGGACTTTTGCAACATCAAGGGGCTTCGATCAAATTTAAATGCCGTCCACTTTCACCTGGAGACGGCGAAGCCGGCCTTGCTCTATTTAACCGAGACACAGATATCCTCCCTGGCTGATTCATCTTACCTTTCCTACCCGGGGTATAATTTGGAACACTCCTTTATACCACGGGCTGGCGTGTGTGTTTACGTCAGGGAGGATGTCTGTTCTCGACGCCTGAGTTTTCTTGAAGGACAGGACCTATCCATCATCTGGCTGCGTGTAGACTGCGATGACCATCCGCGAATCTACGTATGCCTGTATAGGTCCCATAGCGGTAACGCAGAGACTGACCGGCTCCTCGAACACATCCAAATGGCTACAGATTCCGTGTTGGAGCAGATCCCCACTGCAGAGATCGTGTTTCTTGGCGATTTTAACGCCCACCACGCCGAATGGCTAGGCTCACGTACCACCGATCATGCAGGGAGATCTGTTCACGACTTCGCCTTAGCATATGGTCTGACGCCACTGGTTATTGCGCCAACGCGAATCCCAGATGTGCAAGATCATACACCTTCACTGTTGGAACTTCTGTTGACCTCACATCCGGACGGCTACCTAGTTTCCGTTGACCCTCCTCTGAGATCGTCGGACCACTGCCTGATCCCGAGCACCGTGCCGATCACGCGCCTAACACGGCCCCGCTTCTTAGGCTGTCGCCGCGTGTGGCACTGTAGGTCAGCAGAGTAGGACTGATCCAGATGCCGCTGCTGACGCTGTTGCTGATGTGGTACTGCAAGGTATGGAAATCTTCATTCCATCCTCCTCTGTGCCTATCGGTGGCAGGTCCCAACCACGGTTTGACCGCTCCTGCAAAATGGCCTCTCGCCGAAAGCAGGAGTGCTATCAGGCTTGGGTCAATGCGGTGGTATCTAAGGATGTGAATTCCAGCGAACTTAAAAAACACTTCAATCATGCCTCCAGGTCGTCATTTAAAAGAGTTATTGCTGACGCGAAGTCGAAGAACATTGGCAGAATTGGCGAGAGACTTGCACGCCTTCCCTCGGGAACTCGTGCGTTCTGGTCGCTCGCCAAGGCTGTCCAAGGAAACTTCTGCCAGCCAGCCATTCCGCCACTGCACAGGGATGATGACTCGCTGGCCCATGACGCGAAAGAGAAAGCTGATCTCCCTCTTCGCATCCAACTCGACTCTGGATGACCAAGGTGCAACACCACCGCATATTCCGCGGTGCGATTCATATATGCCGGAGGTATAAAATCCGGCATAGTGCCGTGCTTAAGGCGCATCTCACCTTGGACATTCGCAAATCGAGCAGGCCCGATGGCATTCCCCCGATAGTGCTGCGGACATGTGCTCCGGAACTGACGCCGGTCCTTACCCGTCTTTTCCGGCTTTCCTACTCATCAGGCATAGTCCCGAAATTATGGAAGGCGGCTTTAGTGCACCCGATCCCTAAGAAAGGTGTACGCTCACATCCGTCCAACTACCGCCCCATTGCCATTACCTCCATTTTCTCCAAAGTAATGGAGTCGATCATCAACGAAGGGACACCAGCTGATCAGCGACTGCCAGTACGGTTTCCGTTAGGGTCGCTCAGCTGGTGATCTTCTTGCATATCTCACCCATAAATGGGGCGCAAGCGGTTGAGTCGAAGGGAGAGGCGTTGGCGGTAAGTTTGGACATAGCGAAGGCCTTCGATCGGGTGTGGCACAAAGCGCTTATAGCGAAACTGCCATCCTATGGGCTTCCCGAGAAGTTGTGCAAATGGGTCACTAGCTTTTTGGTTGATCGGAGCATCAAGGTTGTTATCAACGGTGCATGCTCCGACTTAAAACCCATAAACGCTGGTGTCCCGCAAGGCTGCGTGCTATCCCCTACGCTGTTTCTTCTGCATATCAATGATATGCTGCAAATCAGCAATATTCATTGCTATGCAGACGACAGCACAGGGTATGCTTCCTACACCGGCCATGCCAACATGTCCCGGGATAGCGTCGACGAGAACCGGAACAAACTTGTGTCTGAAATCGAGACTATGCTTTGCAAAGTCTCGGAATGGGGCCGACATAATTTAATTCAATTCAACCCCAAGAAGACACAAGTTTGTGCGTTCACCACTAAAAAGTCTCCCTTTGTCGTATCCCCTCGATTCGAGATCACTCCTCTAACTGCCACAGCCTGTATTGGCATACTTGGCGTCGATATATCGAGCGACGTTCAGTTCCGTGGTCACTTGGAAGAGAAGGCCAAACTGGCCTCTGAAAAGCTTGGTGTACTCAGTAAGGCGAGACAGTACTTCACTAAAAGCCACCGCCTGCAAATTTATAAGGCGCAAATTCGGCCTCACATGGAGTACTGTTCTCACCTCTGGGCAGGTGCTCCCCAGTACCAGTTTCTTCCATTTGACCGCATACAACGAAGAGCGGCTCGAATCCTCGACGATCAAGTCATCTCCGATCGGCTTGATTCTCTAGCATTGCGTAGAGATGTGAATTCTCTCTGCATCTTTTACCGCATTTATCACGGTGAGTGCTCAGAGGAGCTGTTCGGGTTGATTCCAGCGGCCGAATTCCACCATCGGACATTACGTGCAAAGTACCATCCGCATCACGTAGGCGTCTGGCATTCCACAACCGCGCGTTTTGTTCGAAATTTCTTGCCTCGCACAGCCACTTTGTGGAATCAACTACCGGCAGCGGTCTTCCCGAACAGATACAACTTAGGGACCTTCAAGAAAAAAGCATATCACCTTAAAGGCCGGCAACGCATTTCTTGACACACCTGTTGTTGTGGATGTTCATGGGCGGTTGCCTCACCTCTCCCCATCCCGTGAGCCTCTTGCCCGTTTGCCCCCTCTCATATATAAAAAAAATATATACATATATATAAGAAAGTCGTGTTAGTTACAGTATTCATAACTCAAGAACGGCTTTACCGATATGGCTGAAAATTGGTGAGGAGGTAGCTTAGAGCCAGGTTAGGCTTAGGAGACGGACATAGGATATAATAAGTCATAAAATATCAAAATAATTACGAAAAAATATTATTATAAAAAAAAATATTTTCTGATACATTTTGTATGGACTGACATTGTGATGACATCTCGAGAATAGAAAGAATTCAATAAAGTTTTTTGTTAGTTTCACGCTTCATGAGTTATAAAGTACAACTGACAGTGCAAGTCATGTTATTCAAGTTGACCGGTTGGTGTGTTTGTTTCGAGTTTCTATTAGCTTATTGTGCCGATATTATCATTAACAATGTCACGACCAAGACGATCAAATTATTCTCGACAAAGACGTAATGCAACAAGGATTCAAAATATTGCGATTGAAAGGACTGTAGAAGAACAAGAAATTTCAGGTGAAAAGAACCGCGTTAGTATGGATCGTCTTCGTGCTATGAATCAATAATAATTCTAAAAAAAGTGGTTATAAATCAGTAAGTACGGGTTTTGCTTTTGATATTGTAGATATAAGGACAGATTCACCATCGTATTGAATCACTGCAACCTCTCGAAGATGCACATCTTAAATTTTTACAATTATACTTCATGTGCAACATGGACAAATAACTTGATCGATGTCAAGAGATCAATGCAGCAATGATAATAGCAATTCTTTAGATCTGCAGCAACTACTTAATGAACATTTTGCATGACGAGTTAGCCCGCAAATCTTTAATTTCCGATCCGTCTCGCATTCGCCCTGACCATTCAAATCTTAAGGCCAATCCTTGAATGTTTGTGGCATGAATCAAGAAAATCCATTTCCGAAGTTCAATATATATAAATATATATATATATATATAAGAGATTTCCACGTATTTCCACTCATCACGATTTCTCTGGAACCACTATAGCTAAAGACTTGAATTTTTGTAGCAATATTCTTTTCACCGAATAGAGGTCAGCTAAGAACGGATTTTCCAAAATTGCAAGCGCAAGAGTTTTTTTTATTATGAACAGAACAACGTCGGTCGGGTCAGCTAGTAATAAATAAATAAAATGAAATGAAATGAAATTTCAAGTCTCTACGCCGTATGGTTCCAGAGATATCGTGATGAGTCATAAAATAGGTAGAAATCCCATATAATGTAAGAGATTGACGAAGTTGGAGATGAACAAGAAAACGATATATTTTGTTTACAACTTTATTTTTCGGGTGTTGAATGAGACTTAGCTGTAACGCTCGGTTGGGTTAAATCTGCTAGTCGATAGTGTGACTGCGATCGGTGCATTTTTACCATGTTTATATTGATGTTAGTATAATATAAATAATTATTTTTAAAGATAACTAGCTGACCCGACAGACGCTGTTCTGTCAATAGAAAAATAATTGTAAGCATTCGGAAATAACGTAGCCTAATGCCATCGGAAACGTCGTCCAAATCAAAGTTTGACTTAAAAATTAAACAAAACGTATTTCTGAATGATTTTATAAGATATAGTAATAAATAGATCAGGATAAAAAAATTTAAAGTATTAAAATGGATATAGTATGTTGTGCTAGAGAAAAGACATATGCCATCCCAGATTTTTCTGTAGACCTATATAAGATACACAATTTCACCATACATTATTTTGTTACATCTCAAAGGGCTTAGACAGCGGTTTCGTTGAAAGTTTCCAGACGCTTGTATGCTTATTTTTTCCGCCACCTCCAACAAATATCCTTAATCTATACAAAGATGTATAAAATAACGTCACAAATCAAATACTTAAACCTTCCTCGAAAACCACACTATCCATTGATGAAAATTGCATAAAATACGGTCGGTAGTTTTTAAGTTTATCGCGAACAGACAGACAGATAAACGCGATGGAGGACTTAGGTTTTGTAATATGTAGTGATAATGTTTGTAAATGATATCATATTATGAATATAGAACAATAAATATATTTTGTGTTTCATATTATTATCAACACATTGGTGAAGTTTTTCTGTGTGATCTTACAAACCAATTTATATATTACCTTGACCTGTATTTATCTATCTATACATGTATCGAAAACATTAAACGTTATTTTCACTACCTTCTCGTCAAATTTACATGAGAATTTGCATACGTGTCAAAGGAATTTAATATTACAATATTTTCAATATAAAATATATCTAAATAAATGTAGTTATTATTACAGCGTATAAAATAATATACATGAGGAACATTTAAAATATTCACAGTTATGTTAATTTAACATTGTGAGTTCCGTGTACATGCCTCGAGGTATTGAGGCGAGTTACATCTCACTCATACGATATTTTTATTTAACATACTCGTACATTTCCTGAAAAAAGATAGCAGTTGTGAGCTTGTGAGGAGTATACCATTGCATATATTATATTAATTTGTTGTATTTTAAATAGAATAAAGGTTATTTTTTTTATGAAAATAAGGTAGGAGACAAGCAGGACGTTCAGCTGATGGTGATTGATACGCCCTGCCCATTAAAATGCAGTGCCGCTCAGGATTCTTGAAAACCCCAAAAATTCTGAGCGGCACTACAACTGCGCTCGTCACCTTGAGACATAAGATGTTAAGTCTTATTTGCCCAGTTATTTCACTAGCTACGGCGCCCTTCAGACCGAAACACAGTAATGCTTACACATTACTGCTTCATGGCAGAAATAGGCTCCGTTGTAGTACCCATAATCTAGCCGGCATCCTGTGCAAAGGAGGCTCCCACTGGTTATTCATTAGATTGGTGTTTTAATCTAGATATTTTAGGTTATTGTGGCCACCGTTACTAACAAACGTAATAGAGTTAGATATGCTTTAAGAGCAACGGTGTAAGTTATTCCTAAAATAAAATTAAAAGATGTCGTAAGCAGTTTAAAAACGGATAGAAGCGCCTATAAAGGTGAGTCACCTTTTTAAATTGTTAAAAATAATATATATCAATAAAATCATACCAAGTATAAATGTATTATTTTCTTTTTGTTTTTATATCATTAATGGGCTTCGTTTTACACGCTGCACAATTAACATCCTCCCCAGGGCTTGATAAACGAGTGTACGGGTCACCTTATGTTTAGTGATCACCGTTGCCTTCATTCTCTTGCAACACCAGAAGAACCACACGAGCGTTGCCTGCTTTTTAGAAATTTAGAAATTACCCGCTTTTTGAAGGTACGCATGTCGTATCGTCCTGGAAATACCACAAAAGGAAGCTCATTACATAGCTTGCTTGTACTTGGAAGAAAGCTCCTTGAATACCGCACTATGGAGGACCGCCACACATCCAGATGGTAGGGATGATATCGTAATTTGTGGCGTGTCGTACGAAAGTCGAACAAACGATTAGACTTCTATCGTTATATATTTTTGGCCATCAGTATCTCCGTATAAGTAACGTGTTCGTATAACCAGGAGGTAAATAATAGTGTGTGAGATGACATAACAACAGAAGAGTGTCACTGTCGGATGAAACAGTAGCTTTGAGGATACTGCAAATATTGTCAACTTTACAAGGAAACATCAAACTCTTGTAACAACTTTTTACAATACAATCGTTATTTCGCTGGAGCATCTAACATACTTGTAGGTGTATACTCAGTCTGGCTATAAATACTGTTACAATTAAAAATTAACAAAATATTTCACTTGAATTTGGAATCTGTCATTTTTATATCTTTCTCATTTTGGCGCCAATACATTTCACAATATTTTGCGATACAAGGAGTGGGTGATAAAGAGAACCGAATCGCTGTGATTGCATTACACAAAGTAGGTATGGAGCCTAATGCAATTTTTTAAATTCTCCATATGCTTGGTTATTAGTAAAATGTCTGTGTACTGGGCTATTAATAGGTACAGTGCAATCTCCTCTGTTTGTTACAGAAAAAGATCTGGCCGTCCAAAAGTAAGCAGTAAGGGAAAGAATTCGAAGAAATCCTGTCCTTTCGGACAGGCAAAAGATTCTATCTCGCGAGATGAAGATAGCACCTAGAACCATGTCTCGTATTTTAAAAGATGGCTTAGGACTTGCAGTATAAAAGAGACGTACCTGTCATTTCTTAACTGTTAATTGAAAAAGGAATAGGCTGGTTATATCAAAACAACAGGCGCTGTGGATGATATTTCCAGTTTTTACACATTTTACATTTATTTTGACATTAAAAGCTATGTGTTTTAATTAATGAAAACTCGAATAATTCTTCGCCAATCATTTCGTTTCTTGGCGTAAGCTAAACTTTTTATGACTTTATACTCAACGGGCTTTGAGTAATAAAGAAGTTTGGTTTTACGGTAGTTTTCACACCTCTAGATAAGCTATCTGATGTGGTTAGTTAAAGATGAATATTTATATCTATATCTCAGACCACTTTCTCGTTGGTGCTAAGTAGAAATCTTATTTTGCATCGTCGAATTATTTGGGTTTTGTAACCACCACCTTTTCCCCACAAATCATTAATATTAGTTACAAAACTGATATTTGAAAGTTCTACAAGTATAAGTTTTAAATTGTTATGAGGACTCATTTGACAAAACAAAATAATCCCTTCGTGACAAGCTTTCTTTAGAAAGATTCATTTTAATATTGGTTAACACGTTTTTGGGTTAAATCATTACAAATGTACAACAAATCGTTTCTCTTTATTTTATTCGTTTTGATGCAAACACTGTGTAGTATGTGTGGTGTGAGACTGATTGATAGAATTCCGAATGTGGCAATATGAGCGCGCTGTGGTCTGAAAGAAGATGTTGTGACAAGGACTGAGAAAGGAATGCTGATATAGTTTGGACACGTGCAGCAAATGAGTGAAGAAATCTCCGAGCCCACGAGAATCTCTAAGGGAAAAATTCAAAGAAATTCATATTATCACCATGTACGGCCAATATATTTATAGCAATCTCCTGCACGTACATAAACATTATAATTTAAATGGTAAAATAAGCGGCAACCATAATTTAAACACTAGAAATAATTACTATCTTATAGTTTCCCCTACTAGGCTCTGTAAAATAAACAATTCTTTTGCATGGTATTCAATTTTACAATAATTTTCCAAAAAATGTATCTGAATCTATATATATAAGAGATTTCCACGTATATAATCACTCATCACAATATCTCTAGAACCATTAGGCGTAGAGACTTGAAATTTGGTAGGAATATCGCCGAGTAGAGGTTAGCCGGATTTTACGAAATTCCACCCGCAATATATAAATTTAAATCTTTAATAAGCGCAAACTTATGTCGAAGGCTTATTACAGTATTGAAGATTACGTAAACGATTGTACAATTTGGAATTTAACAGTATTGTAGTTGTTTTTTTTTATGGATTTTATGGTTCAGCCTTGTATTGTTTTAGCGGAAAGCATTATTTTAAAAATATGTATAATATGTTTAAGCTATTGTGTAATTAATATGCTAGATACATCTATTTTTTGTGATTGACGTTGACGAGCAATCTTTTGATTTTATGTCAAAAAAATATTTATGACTTTGACAAAACAATAACAATACAAATTCATTTACTCTGCCTAATTATAGTACAAATGGAACAAGTCGTTTAGTACCTCTTGGGAAAATTGTTTACAGCCTCGTTGTAACTAGGGACGTGGGCTCGTAAATTGTTAACATCACGACTGATTAGACGGACTTAAGCAGGACATAAAACATTGTGATTCTAGTTTAGTGTCAATCTATGTTTATTTGCAAATTTTGTGTATACTTACAAGGGGCGATTAGTTATGTAAGGGGTTCATAACAGAACTATAAAAGAAAACTGATATAATATGCAAAAACAAATGGAGACTTTAATTAAACCAATGGCTTCATCTACAGGATCTACTTTACAGCTGATAACCTGCTCAACCACAATATTTGCGTATTAGGAAATTGACTTGAGATGTCACTTTTGTAAATCTAAACAATATGTTATGTTTTTAAAGTGATAACCCTCACTTCTAGGATTAATACACAAATAAAATTTGAAAGCCACAACCTGAGAGTTGAACAAAGCAAACAAGATTTTATAGCGAGGCGTTACTCGAACGGTTAGCTCAGTTGGTTAGAGCACCGGCACGGAACGCCGGAGGTCGTGGGTTCGAGTCCCGCATCGTTCATAAATTTTTTTTTTCAAATTTTATTTGTTTTTACAATCAAAAACAACAAACGGGACTTTCATATAAGACGGCAGAGGAATTATTAACCTAAATATATAGGCCAAAATCTCCGGTATTAGCGGAAAGATATAAGTTTCTACAACGGCTACAGTACTGCACTGGATGAATCTGTAACACTTAACGATACACTTCGCTATTATTAGACCCCTCTCCAACGCGTCATCCCTCGTACCGATAGCATAACAGTTACCGTTTTGTTTCGTCGCACATATTTTTTTTCGTAGTTAGCGTTATTTGTCTGAAATTATTAGGCGTATGTAAGATCATCCACTCTGTGAATTCCCCTGCATAATACCTAAAAAAAATACTATTCAATAGAACGTATGACTATTTGAAGGCGAAGAATATCAGTGATGCGTAAATAATTTGTGAGTTTAAACAGACGGTTAACATACGGATAAAATTAGCAAACAGTTACTTCCATGTTAGTTGTTGGTATTAACAAGTCTTCATAAAATAACAAAAAAACAACCAACATCAAAAACACTATTCCAAAACAATAGATAAGTATAATATGCACTAAAAAATATAAAAAATACGTATTTTTATACAATATAATTAATTTATCTAAATCTAGTTGTACTAGATGGAATCGGTGTCCTCTCGCCGCGGCCCCGCTGTCGCCTCTTCTTCTCAGGTCGCACGTGCGACTCAAGCACATCTCACCTATAACTTATGTATGTAGTTACAAACTTACCTTGGCTGAAATTGCCTATATATAGCATTGAAAATTTGTCGTAGAAGATTCTAGAATATATATATATATATATATATATATTCTAGTAAATTCTTGCAAAATTCACAGCGACTGTATGCGTTTCAGTGAGTTTGAGTCTGTTAATGGTAAACTTGTTAGATAGCGTTCAATAGTATTCCTGTTTGATCCACACTCGCTTGTAATGTTAGACCCTCGTCAGGTTATACGAAATGTAATTCAATCAAGGACGCACCAACAATCTGTGAGTTCTCACGCATATATTTCAGTTGATTTGACAAATGATTAGGGTTTTGTA